>CM067369.1:88785722-88906976 GCA_034401795.1 Chaetoderma sp. LZ-2023a
ACGACACGACGATGTTAGGGAGAGGGAGAGGCCATAGGCAGCACTGACTTCCAATTAAATTAAGTCTAAAATATTGAACGGTACATTTTTTTTGTTTTGGAAACATGTTAAGTTATTCCTGAACTGTATTGTAGATAACTTTGAAAAATCAACCAATTAAAATGAATTATTGTTCATGATCCAAGATGGGTGCATCTTACCTTTGTGTCTTTTACAACGTCAAGTTTCCATTGACATGCTATGATCTGATAGACATATGTATACAATAACAGGAGGATAATAAATATTGGGTAAATAGCATTGAGCATCTGCCAGCGACAATTATTCGAGTTGATCGATTCACGACCAAGGGCACGCCAACCAATCTGTAACAAAGAAAATTGCATGACACTTACATTAAATCAAGGACAGACCTACCCATTCGGCAATTCGCTTTTGAGAATAATTTTCATGGTTGGCTAATAAAATGTCAAAATAGGCTAATTCACTGGCTAATGATTTTACATGTTGTTGGTAGGTCAGTTCCTATTAAACCATGATGACACATCTAATTCTATCAAATATTTTATTTCTTACATGGACCTGCTGGTCATCTCTTAATTGGTTATTAGCCTAAAGATCTAGCGGCATCATAAAGGATTAGATTGATAGGTCAGGCTAAGAAAGTCCAGATTTGGCTAATGAAATCCCAAAATAGGCTAATTCACTGGCTAATGATTTCAAATGAGTAGGTCGGTCTCCGCATTAAATGATAAACATTTAAATGAAAATTAAAAATTAAAAATTAGCATTTTCCGTATTCCATGATCAACAATTTATAAATCCAAATTTTTGCCAAATATAAAATAAATTATGTGCTCTTTAAAAAGTATTCCGTCAACTGTTTTGAAAATAAAGCAGCCTCAAGTCAAATTAAACAGTCAACAGCAACAACTTTTAGACAAATTGATTCCAAAAATCTTAAGCATGGTTGAGATTCCATGTAAGCAATACAGAATATTGTTGACTGAATAATTATTGCCAAAGGAAATGGTGACTAGAAGTCCAATAGCTAAGATATAATACGGTGTAATTAACTGTTTTTCTTATGATCATTTGTTCTACAAGTCTTTTGAACACAAAATGTCCACCTGCGGGTATTAATTCGAAAAAGTTAATTCCCCAAATAAATCGCTTCCACTGATGCACAATACTACTCACCATGCTTATGACAGACTTGCTTTAAGATAACACAAGGAGCTTAGCAAGTCACAATTTTTGTCTGTTAGTTCAGTATCTTTGGGTGTGGTTTAATTAGCATCGAGCGCATGACCGGCACATACCATGTTAGAACACATACCACATTATAATCCTTCCACCCGCTTCCCCCACACATCACCAAACACTGCACACTGACCTCTGCCTCTATGTTAATGCAGCCATCAGTTCAACTAACTTTGTTTATTTAAAATGTTTACGGTAATAAAATCTGATCACTCTGATCTCCTAAGTACACCACCCACCCCATCATATCATGTGACTGACAGACATTGATTTTCTCTCCACTCAGTGCATTTGAACCTGTCCGTCAAAATTAATTGCACAATAGCGGTTTAATGGAACTTTCCATTTTTAGCCAAGCCACGCCCATCACTAGCTAAGCTCCACCCACACCCCGCTGTGTTGGGATTGATCGATCCTCGATTGCCCTAGCTATCAATTTCCTGAAAACTATACAGGGAAGCTGTAGAATATTTTCTAACTAATTTGACTGGGTGCTGTTGCAGCCTATGGCAGCAACATCGCCCAGTCAAATTAGTTTCAAAATATTCAACAGAATATTTATTAAATAGTAAAAGCAAACAATTTGTACAACAACGCATAGACCGTCTTCAAATATGCGTTCGTGATGTACTTATTGACGTCATTCATGACGTCATTCATTATGATGTCATTCTACACATCACGCAGTTCATTATGACGTCATATGATGGGTGGGTAATCTGGAAAGGTGAATTGACCTTTGAAGAGAACTGATAGCAACTAAAAGACATTTGACTTCATTCCATCTGCAGAAAACAGTCAGTCACCATCATCATCATGCCTGAAGTTCATCACAGACTTTTTGTGTTCTGACTCACAACTACAAGGTGGTATTGTCAAGGTACCTGTTTCTAACAGGGTTCTATTTCTAACAATTTGCCCTTTTTGTGTTCTCCCAAACTCATTGTTTTGGTGATATTGTCAAAACATGTTTATTTCAATAGATGCATCATTTTTACACAATGTTTAAAGACTTTATCAAAATGCAGCAGAAATAAGTAATTATTTTACCTAACTTTTTATTTGGCGTGTGCAAGAAACTGTTACTTTTTACAGGGTCCATAAAATGTTCATGTACAGAAATGAAACAAACTGATCCAGTTTTCGCATCGAAGGGACATGGGGTGCTTATATTGTTCACAGATCTCGATAGATTTTTTTCACGCTTATGACAATCCGAACACGGCCATAGTTTCTATAGAAGGCAAGAACTAAAATAATTTTAACGCTTTATGGAATGCAAAATAATCCTTATTTTCATTTGAAACACCAGATTTATTACTTTAGAAAGCAAGGATACAGGATTGTGATTTTGAAAATGGTGTTGCTGCTGTCAATGCATACCGAGTATTTCGAAAAATGTAATTTGACCCGGTCTAGATTTACCACAATAAATTGCATTGTACTCCCTTATTAGCGGCGCTTGTACCATCATTTTTTCTAACAAACTCTCCTATTGTCATAACCATAGACAGTGATGTCATATCACCATCTTGTCACTATATAAATAGCAGATTAGCATCCATTAGAAATTGGTACCTAAGTACACAAAAACACTGAAAACCCATATTGGGTATTTACACAAGGTCAATTTATTTGGAGGAGTTAAACAATTTTAATGCATGTATTGTTTCACTGAACACTTGCCAATTACTAAATAGAAGCCATTTCTTGGCAAAAGCTTTACATTCATAGAAAGCGACAAAACTGTCCATACTCTGTTAGAAACCGGTACTCAGACCATATATATGTAAATTGGTCTCGGTCAGCCTGACCATCTGCCTCTCAAATGTTTATTGACATTTTCTAGAAAGTTGTCTACATATCGCCTACATTAGGCTTGTTTACTAGCTCTCCATTCTGGACACTCCACAAGAGTATTACATCACCAGACCCTCCAGAATTCTCCTAGTCTCATAGCCTCTCAACAAGCCTTATTGCTAAGCCCAATGAACAGTTATGTACTCACAAAAACAAGAAGCCTCCAATATGGCCTGAGCACTTGTCGTTTACATCTCCTTAGTGCTGTTGTTGTTAAATTGAAACTCTCTTCTCCATCAACGTCTGCAATCTGAAATAAGAATTATTATTAATTATCACTTTAATCTGTGCAGGGCAGAAACACGGAATTGTATATAATGCAAGAAATATTTTGTACAATATTTTGAAACTAATTTAATGGGGAGTTGTTGCTGCTTATTATGGCAGCACCAGTAGGCAGCAACAGGTTCCAGTCAAATTAGTTTCAAAATATCTAACAGCTTTCCTATATTCTATATAGATTTGATACGAAATGGCGACGAGTTTGAGATTCTATTAATCATGTATATGCCTGGACGCTATTATTTCAGATTTCTACGATGATTCCAGCAATTTTTTCATAAATTTGCACTATTTTTATTTACGATTGTATCACGTTATTATATTTCATGAGTTTTGAATCAATCCCACAAGTGGATTTCGATGATTCTTAAAGATGTTTCTAAAAATCTGCAATAACCCTGGATGGCTGCTACAGACAAATTGGCCAATTGGCTTCATTTGAACAAACTTGGATTTCTCTGCTCTAAGGATGTTTCCTGTCAAATATAATTTAAACTGGCCCAATGGGTCATGAGAAGAAGCTCACTTGACCATTTTGGCAAGGTGAGCTAATAATCTTTAACCCTTACCACTCTGATGTCAATATTCTATCTTTCACCGTGCCAATAGCAAAGGAACTGGTGTAGATTTTTCAACAATATTGGTGGATGACGTTGCTGTCTATCTTCCACCAAATTTGTTGAAAAATGTACACCAGTTTATCTTTTAATTTAATTTGAAAATTAAATATTTTGACATACTTCGACTCGTATAGCGCTGTTTGAAGAAAGGCTAAAACTGAGTTCATTTGATTGGTGCAGCTCGTGATCCTCCAGGCACGCTTCTCCCTCATATCCCAGACTAGTTTGTGTACAGGTCTCTTTTGCCATGTGCATCCCTTTCTCATTATACGGTGCAGCGACTGTAAATGAAGAGAATCGTCCAGGAATGCCTTCATCAAATGCGACTGTCATGACCTGAAATATAGAGCACACATTTCAAATAGAAAATTATTACTCTAGTATGGGCTGGTCCATTTGTGGGTTGTGTGTTTAGTGTCTGTCTGTCTGTCTGTCTGTCTGTCGAGTATGATAATTCAAGTTCTACCAGAGGGAGGTTCACAAAATATCGATCATGGGAGGCTGCCCTTGAGATCCTGAGGAAGTTTGATGATTTTTTTATGTGTGTCAAAGGTAAAGCCCATCACAAATGTTGTGTTCATATCCTACTAAAGAAATGTCCTGACTTTTTGTTTTGTGGCGTAGGTTAAAGATCAATATCATATTTAAAGGCATATAGTGGGTGAGACTATGGAATGCTTGTTTTGAAAAGTGTGTTGCTGCAGTTATTGCTTCTTTCAGCAAAATTGCCATATGTCCTAGAATATATATTATTAACCTTGTAAATGGTCTACAACCATTATTATAACATATTCAAGGTCAAGCCAGCCAAAGTGCTTTTGCAGTGGTCATGAGAAATGCCAATTTGCAGGCCAGAAGACGATTTTTGAAAAATTACCACTGGAATGGCTACATCGATAATCGACAAATTATCGCTTTCCAGTGGTGACATTTTTTAATTTTAAATAATTACATGTATGCGTCAAAACTGTGGAAAAAATAAGAAAGATCTGAAGAGGTGTTGTCGAATACTACATGTAAGGCCCGTCAATTTAACCAAAGCTAATTTAACAATTAAAATGCTTTAATATAGGAAAAATAGGAAACACTGAAATTTTAAGTGGCGTTCCTGAATAATAAGGTCAATGAAACACTTTATACTTTATACCAGCGCAGACATTGATGCCACTGACACCGGAAGAGGCTGGTCCAACCTTATTGTCTCACTTCCCATACAAGTAACACAAAAATGATCAGCCATGCTTCACACCAAGTTTAGCCAAGAGCATTGCATCTTTTGTGTAGTAAATATCCATTTGTAGGCCTAAAAAGAAAATTAACAACTGGAATAAATGGCTCACTTAATTTTCAAAGAATAGTCTTCTCTTGTCCTGCAGGTGCAAATGGACATTTTTCAATCACACCCCAGAAGAAGATTTTGGCTGCCTTCACCATAAACCTTTACTGCTCTGATTCCAGGTGAGGATGTCATTACATAAATCTGTTAAGCATTCTGTGAGGTGACCTCTAGAAAGCAGGACTCGATACACTCAAATCAAGAATGGACATGAGGAAGCTAAAGATTTTGGATGAGGAGAAGACAGTGGTCTGATTGCAACTGTAGGATGGGTCTACTACTACAACCGCGGAATGCTGTAAATTTTATATTTTCAAATTAAACTAAAATATGAACTGTTGCTGTCCTAGTCGTCCACCAAAATTCTTGAAAAACCAGTTTCTTTGCTGCGCTATTGACAGACTAAAGATTTATACGTGTACATGTAAGTAATGCAACCTACTGTATACATATGTGTACATGCATGACAACATACAGGCTCAACATGTGGGGAAAAGCTACATGTATGTTAACTATAAAGACAATCACACGACAAATTTCTTCACATTCTAATTGGTATCATTTATCCTTCTAGATGTTCACTTTCTGAAGTCAGGATACATATAAGAAAACAGGGGAGGTTAATTCTACCCTACAAATTACAAACTACTGAGTTAGCTCCCCTCACATGGTTCTCTAGTTTTGAGAAAATGTGACTACGGGGAAGTAACTATGAACCTGAGTTAGCTCCCTTGTAGTGATTCCAACATGACTCATCCACACATCATACCAGTTCATTAAATATACTTGTGGCGCACACGTGACCTATCAGCTTAGCAAACAGGCATAAGCTTCTTTGTTAGGATGATAGGGCAAGGGCAGTTTTACCGTACACAGTGACATAACCCCTTAATAGTGTCGCTATATTGTCACAACTAATTTTACCCCTATCAAAATATCATTTATAACTTGGCTTGAAACGGCATTTTTAAAATCATGCGAGAGCGCTGTGAGCTATCATTGGATTAATCTATTATTTCAGCTAGGCTGTTAGCTTTGTCCAGCACACACGATGCGTTTCTCAACATGAATGAATGAAATTATCAAACACGATAGATATTTTCCTCATGATCATTCCTCGCCAAAAACGAGGGGGGAAGGTGACAACAGAGTTTCTGGTCAATTAACTTTAAAAAATTCAACTGTTCCTGGAAGCAAACATATGACTTTGCCTTAAGCTTGAAAAGCAATAAATAAATTGAAATTTAATTGTTTAATTAAGTTTGATGTAACTTGAAACAGCAGCAGTACTTACTATATATGCTGTTGATTTATGCTCACTGAGTTCAGTGGTCAGTAAATGTTATACATAGCTTTAATTCCTACTATTCTACTGAGCATTATTAAATCTTTTAACACTCGAATTTGTCCAAGAAAATTTCTATTTTCTCATAGAAAATGTCAATTTCCAGACTAAGAGAAGATGATTTTTGAAAATTTACCACTGGAATGACTGGCTCTGTTATAGAGCCAGTCATTCCAGTGGTAAATTTTCAAAATTAGTCTTCTCTTCATCTACAAATGGACATTTCTCCAGACCACTACAGAAGCTGTTTATGACTGATATGAGGGTTAAAGCGTTAATTAAGGAAGATATATTCAAATACTGGTATATCTACATGTAAATACACCTTTCCCACATTAGCGTATTTTGGGAAAAATACCTTCCCGGAATGCATCACCCATACGACTTCCGGCTGGTAAGCGCGATAGCCGACTCGCAAACTGCATTACTTTACTATGGTAATCAGATACAGTGCACTTTAGGTAGTGCATATGAAAAACTATATTCATAATATTTTTGAAGTCATACATCATTGGAAAGCTACAGTAAGCCAATTTGCTGTAGATTTCTGTAATAGTTTTTATAGTTTTATAAAACTTAATACAGTTGATTGAAATTTTAAAATATCCCCTATTGTCCACTTGATTTAATGAATCTAAGTCGAATGGTGTATTTCATATAAGCAAATAACTCAATGAAAACGTTATAAAAATAAAAAAAATAATGCATTAATGTTTCGGCAATTGAAGGCGCTTTCCAATGATATATGATTCACATAATATAATGATTTTAGTTTATCATAGGAACGGTTTAGATTGCGGTGTGTTTTAGTGCAAATGTAACTCAACGCGGGTCAGCGGCTTGTTAGCGGCGGTACCAGCCAGCAGTTTTGCTCTGAGCATTGATTTATTAGCCGGCGTAATGATCTCAATGTGAGAAAGGTGTATTATATGCGCAATCGGTGTATCATAAATATGGGGCGCAAGATAAAAGTGATATGTAGGTAAAACAGGCCTCAATGAATGTGTTATGAAATTGAATGTCCACTATATACACCAATATATTCTAGATTTTGAAAAACATATTTAAAAACGTATTTAATATTTTTACAATGATGATCGTGACAACAAATGTTAATTAACCCTGTCGTGCCTACACCGGTCACAGCCGGGCTGTTCTGACTCGGGACTACAATGGCCGAGGATGGCCTAAGATGTCATTTACTAACAGTTTTGACATAAACAGTTATCTCCCTTTACCTGTTAGATGCGCACAATAACGGGCACAACAACGGGCGTAATTTCTGCTATGTATCACGTCATCAGTATATGCATGTTGTTGCTATTTTAAGAATGTACACCCCCACCCCACCCCATCCATCCAATTGCAGGGTTGGGGTCGAGTACAGGCAGCTATACTAAGACTGAGTACAAGTACTTTGGCAAAGTACTCGAGGCTGAGTACAAGTACATGTACTTTTTAGCAATTGTACTGAGGCTGAGTATGAGTACATTCTAAATGTACTTGAGTATGAGTACAACTACATATTAATACCAAACTGTCATCCATGGTGGCTATGGATAAGGTGGGGGAGAACAACCATACTATAATATTCCCCTGTACATGTATATGCTGTGTGGTGGAGTTTCTGTGAATTCCGTAAATATACATGTAAATATACAATACGGCTTCTGTAGTGGTGTTGCCCTGTATTCATTAACTAAGCAAAGGTAACCCGTTGAATATTTTGGATATAATTGGACTGAATGGTGTTGCTATCAGGGCCGGCATTAGCTCCCAGCCAAATTAGTGTCAAAACATTTTGCAGAATATTTCCTAATGCTTATAGCGATACAGAGAAAATGACAAATTCATTATAACAAGAAATAACCAGTTGAATATTTTAAAAATAATTTGATTGGCAGTTGCTCCTAACTTAAGCAGAAATTACTTCCTGTCAAATTATTTTCAAAATATTTAACATAATATTTCTTTCTTCATAAAAACTATGCTGATATTCCTGGCATGATTGCTATGAATGTATAATATAAGGCTTCATCAGTGAAAGGGTTAAATTAGAAATAATTTATTTCAGATAAATCATGTATAGTGTTGAATATTTTGAAATTAATTTGACTGATAAACATTGCCAGTTATTCCAGTGTTATCTATTAGTAGAGGCAGCAGCGGCTTCCAATTAAATTAATCTCAAAATTATCAACAGCCTGATTGCCTTTGCACTTTAATGGCCGTATCGGCCAAAACAGCTTCTGCAGTGATCTTAAGGAATGTTGTCGTCCAAGGCAACACTATTTCTCAAAATTTATCATTGGAATGCCTAAGTCTTCATAATGGATCCAGTTATTCTGGACAGGGATAAAATTTGAAAAAATAACTGATCTTGTCTGCAGAAATTGTTATTCACTCAAGACAGAATTTTTCATTTTCCTGACCAATCTTTAATGACATTTACACGTAACTCTAATCTCATTTTCAAGGTAACATACAGGAGAACTGTTGAATACTTGGAAAATAATTTGACTGAAAGACATTGCGCAATGGCTGTCACAAACTAGAAAACAATGTTTGTTACAAAGGGCCCCGCATTCATTATATATCGATATACCTTTACTAATATATGAATGGAAATAAATTTATGAGAAAGTAATGTATACATGTAGCTCCCTTCAGTGTTTTGCCTCACCATATGAAAACACTGGCTGCATATTTGTTATGTTAATTTTTTGCAAACACTGGAAGCATAATGAACCTTCATACATGGAACATCCCATGAAAGCCATATCTACTCATCATAAAGAACCCACCTGCCAAGATTCAGTATATTATTTTAAGTGACTCTGTACGATGATATACTGTTTATGAGGACGTGAATTTTTGCATTAAAAAGCATATTTACACACAAAATCTTTGACTTAAAAAGGTTAATCATTCAAAAGGCACATCTCTCCCTCATAACGAAGCAACCTACAACGTACCAAGTTTCATAAAATTATTTTAAGCGATTCTGTATGATATGCTGTTCACATGTACGTGAACACTGACATGATTTTTGCATTCAAAAGCCCAGTTCTATCCAAAATATTGACCATATAACCCTTTCAGGACGAAGCCAGCCATGACCGGCCTCTGCAAGTGTCTTAAGAAATGCCCATTTGCAGGGCAAGAAGACTATTTTTGAAAATTTACCACTGGAATGACTGGCTCGGTTATCGAGCCAGTCATTCCAGTGGTAAATTGAACAAAAATAGTATTCTCTTGGCCTGCAAATGGGCATTCAATAAGTAAATATTTCAATTTTTTTAACAAATTTAGTCATTAAAGGGTTTAAGGTGAATCCTTCAAAAAGCACATTTACCCACCATAAAGAAGCCACCTGTCAAGTCTAACTAAATTATTTTAAGCGATTCTGTATGATATGCTGTTTACGAGAACATTGACAAAAATCCTGAGTTCTATGAAAAAGCTAATTTTCACACAAAATCTTGGACCTATAAAGGTGAATATATATCTCTCTAGTGTCTGCGTACATGGTGTGGCTTGATTTACACACAGTACTTAGTATAAAACAGGCTAAATGATTATCATGTTTCATGACCTGATTTAAGTCCAACTGACCGCAAAATGATCTTGAACTGTGTGAGATTAAATACACAGAGCAGATAAATCAGATTAGCTTTGAGGTCTCAAGTAAAAAATTGAGACTCTTGAGTTGAGTATACGGAAAAGAAATTACTGACATACTTTACACAATTGTCATTGAACACTGGGGAGGCGCGATGGTGAACACAGGGGTCACACACTTTCGTCAGAATGAAATTCCTGATACCTTTTAAAAATTTGCAGGCTAGTTTTATCAATTTGTAACAGTGTTTTATGATGTACAATATCTACTTAAAATTCATATTCACACCAGAATGCCTGAAAATAAAATTGTCAAAGGATAACTAATCTGAACTCTTGATAGCTATTCAGGTGATCTAATATGCCAGTCATAAACTACGCAGGTAATTTTAAGCTTTTCTTCGTGCCGCTAAAGAAAGCTATTCAGGCTTTAGTAGCTAAATGTCACTACATTTCTACAGCCTATGATGGCTGTCATGATTCACTTTTCAACCAATCAGAAAAATCCTAGAGTGCCTGCCTCACACTATTGCTTGAGGAGACAAAATGGTGGTGATCACTCGTCAACATTTATGCGATATTACAAAGCAGATAATTGTGATATAGAAACGGGAATGTGACAGGATATGAATGATCTGGAATCTATAAACCATAATCTATCGGAGCAGTATAACATCTGAGATGAGATTAGCATCGCTTTAAAATTGTATACATTTGGAGGCTTAATTGTGTGCCTAGATGTAATGAAACGAAATATGCCCTGTAGGTGGGGCTTAGAATACACCTTCCGTATCCTCTGCGTGTCGTAAGAGGCGACTAAAGGAGGTAAGGGTGAGGTAACCCTGACAGAAACCTCGAGTGCTGAAGACGGAGGTTCCAGGCCGCACGGCGCACTCTAATAAACCATGGATCCATGCACTTAACGCTTATGATCATGTCGATAGTCACTTACAGGACTGGCGGTATGATCAGCGAACGAAAAGAAGAAGATGAAATGAAATAAATCTTAAAGTATGATCTTCTTCTTCTTCTTCTTCTTCTTCTTTTCGATCGCTGGTATCACACTTGGAGAGCCGTTCTCAAGATGAAATCTGTGGTTTACTGCAGTTCTTCCACAGGCCCATACAGCTTTTCAAGAAAAGAGGTTGACAAAGGCCAGATCTCTTCTCTCATCAGCAGATACGTACCGCAACATTGAAGTATGTGCTCTGTGGTCTGTTCTGCTTCTCCACAAGGACAAGCGGGCGATGTCGTAAGGTGGAACCGCCTGTACATGTGTTGGTTTAGTCTGTTGTGTCCAGTTTTGAGATGAAAAATGGTCACTTGCTCTGGCCTCGAGAGATGATGGTAGGCATCTTCTGATTGAGGTGTTCTATAGAGTGACTTGATGATAGTATTCATCTCTGTATGGGTAACCATGTTTTCTGTCTGATTCTCCTCTGCACCCACCTTTGCCATCTTGTCTGCTTCCTCATTTCCTTGGATTCCACAGTGTGAGGGGATCCACTGCAATGCTATCCGAAAGCATTTGATGGTTTGTAGTGCTTCCTCAAGTTGTGGCAGCTTACCTTTGGTGATAGCCTCAAGGACGGAGCGGTGTAAATTAATATAATTTGTTTAGTTGTCAATTTGATTTAGGGACTCGTGTCGACTACTCTAATTCAATTTCACAACTTAAAACAATATATTAATTTATATCTAGAAGTAAATCATCATACATGTATGTTAAGATCTATTTAGTTTCCGTACATCTAGGCACACAGTTGGAGCCTCTAAAAGTAAACAATATGAACAATTTTATTTTCAAGCATTCTGGTGTGAATATGCACCTTTAGCGTCGTTTTCAAAGTATAAATATTTAAAAGAAATGCATGTACATGTAGATTCAATTCAATTCAAATAAATTTATTAATCACTTAGCATATTAAGATGTCTGGGTTTGTGAACCTCATGGAAAATGCTCAATTGCTGACTAGGAGATTATCTTTGAAAATTTACCACCGGAATGACTGACTTTATAAAGCCAGTCAATCCAGTGATAAAATTTTCAAAAATAGTATTCTCCATGCCAGTGCAGAAGCCATTTTTAGCCGGCTTGAGGGCTAAAGGGTTAACAGTCTATCTCATTCTGGGATCGAAAGCCAGATGACATTTGGATCGCTATAAATTGTGCCATCCTTTGCTTTGCACATACATGTATATATAGGGCTTGACAATAATGTTATAACGAGATTAAGAAATTATTTTCATTAGGGCTGGAACAAATAATTCTAAATACAGAAACACATTCACCACACCACCCAATTGTTTGTCTACAGAAAGAATCCCACTTTCAAAGACACCATAGTTTCAGCCAAATTTGAGTTTCCCGCCAAAACAGGATTTCAAGGAAAAGCTTTCTTAACCCTTTAAGCCTTAATTTGTTCAAGAAAATCTCAAGTTTCTCAGTAAAATTTTCAATTTGCAGACCAAGAAAAGACTATTTTTGAAAATTTACTACTGGAATGACTGGCTCGGTTATCGAGCCAGTCATTCCAGTTGTAAATTTTCTAAAATTGTCTTCTCTTCGTCTGCACATTGACATTTCTCAAGATCACTACAGAAGGAATTTTTGGCCGGTTTGAGTGTCAAAGGGTTAAACCCTATCTACCAGCTATAATGCACCAGAAAAAAATGTTTTTTCTGTCACAAAATGGATAGTACACGGGAGTTCACAAGCACTCACACATGCTTAAAATATAGATGCAACATGAAGGCATACAGCACTAATGTTGTCACAAACAGTTATTTGGTGAAACAAAAACGGGAGTTCCACATACATGTACGGGTGAAAGAACACTTACAGGACGTTAAAAAACAACAGGATACCCCTTTTGCGCAACATTTTAATTTGACCAATCATAGTGGACAGAACGTATCCTTTAAAATTATACAAGTTCTTCCTCACGATCCTGAGGATTCTGGTAAAACTAATATCAGAAAAGAATAAGAGAAATATTGGATACACAACTCCATACGCTGGATCTTATACGGATCAATCCTGCACACTGATGACGCCAAAATCCAAGGTCTTTAACCCATTCATGATGAAGCTGACCAAACCTGGCCTCTGTAGTGGTCTTGAAGAATGTCCATTTGCAGGCCAAGAGAAGACTAACCAAGCCAGCCAATCCAGTGGCAAATTTTCAAAAATAGTCTTCTTGGCCTGCAAATGGACATTCAATAAGGACATATTTGGATTATCTTGACCATATAAACATTAAATGGTCAGTGGTCAAGATTGGTTAAGAAAACAATGATTTATGCTTATAGTACTGAAAATATCAATAATTAGCCGACCCAACCGAAGAGTATTTTTGACTATATTTACCAATGGAAGGACTGGCTCGATAATATAGGGCCAGTCACCCCAGTAACTAAATTTTCCAAAAGCGTTCTCTTGACCTATAAATATATGAGCATTTCATTAGACAACTGAAACAGGAATCTCTATGAGAGTTTTGAAGGGGAGCATTATCACTTGCTCTCTTGAATTTAAATTTAAGCCATTGAGGTGAGCGGTGTCAGCACTCGCCTATATTCTGTCATTGTTACTAAGCAATGTAGGTGAGTAATGAGATACTTTCCTAAGATTAACTAGAGGCCAGTCTAGGTGAGAGGACAGCAATCACTCGCCTCTTGCGGAGCAGTCAGCTGTCAAAGCACACATTTATTTGACTGGCTTGACCATTAGAGTATTACTTAATCAACAATAATCATTCTATATTTTACTACCTTACCTTACGATTATCCAGATGATGAACATTAGTAACACACACTCACTTTGTGATATGTTAGTCTGTCACTAACTTACATGTATTTGATCTGTGTACTTTGAATGAACCAACATATGACCAAATTAAACTCATTACTTACTGCATGTGCTTACATGTACTTGTGTAGATGATAATGACCAAACAATACAGATAACATTTAGATTCCTGCTGGGGTTTTTGAAAATAATTTGACTGAAAGTTGTTACTGCCCAAGACAGCTACAAATTTCAGTCAAATGGTTTCAAGATACATGTAAATGTAATCATCCTGTTAAAATATATTTACTTCAATTCAAACCATATTTATTGCGATTAGCCGAGCTGAAATGGGTTAGTATAGCATGTAAACAAAGCGTGCTTGAGTATTCTGAACCCGGTTAACGTGACCTTTCACTTTGATAGCCCTTTCACTCTAAATTATCCGAAACAAAATAATATGAAAATTTGCGTATTTATTTTGAGAACTGAAAGTCCTTGCTAACTGTGACAGCAACAATTTTCAATCAAATTTTTTCAAAGAAATCAAAAAGACGTTCCAAATGAAGCTACAACAACATTGTTGGTAGTAAGTTGTATGCATAAAATGAGGTGATAGCTAGTACATAATTATCTGCGCAATAAGTAGTGTTGTTCCGATTAAACGATTTGATCGATGACTGATTGTTTGCATGTTCAACTAACCGATCGATCATGATTTCAGAAATCCATTTTGGTTGTTTATAAATAGACTTTATTAAAATCTTTTAACTGGTCATGCTAGAAAATGAATACTTTTTGGAAAAGAATTTAAATTTAATTGTTACAACTATATAGTAGTCCTCCTTAGTCTAAGACATTAATTCTTTCAGCACTGAAATAGTATGTTAATTTCAAAGCAACCATACCAATAACATGTTGAATATTTTGAAACTTATTTGACTGGATGCTGTTGCTGCCTAAGGCAGCAACAGCTTCCAGTCAAATAAGTTTCAAAATATTCAACAAATTATTTCTTAAATTATTACAAATCTTTCATACATGCGACTTGGTTTGAAATGGGTTATTATCCTTGAACATGCTATAATTACTGCATTCAAAATGGGTAAAAATTGAGACCCTGTTATGATCAATCATTAATTGATCATCGGTTAGTATATAAAAGCAATCATCGATCACAAAAATAGTACCAATTCCCAACATTAACAATAAGTCACATGTTCGAGAACAAAATGTCAAGATACTGCAATCACCTCCATTTGGCTGTCTGTCCGCCATGCTGGAGGTACATTATTTTACCGTTAGCTTAAAATATAAATACTGGGAATTCGGTTTTCAAAGTTTTAAATCGAGTGCCAAACACGTACAAATTGGGTGGAGATTATTTAACCCATACCACACTGATGTCAGATTTTGAAATTTTCACATTAAATTTTTTAATGAACTGGTGTACATTTTGCAACACATTTGGTGCAAGATGGTGCTGTCAAAGACAGCAACATCATCCACTAAAATTGTTGGAAAATATACACCAGATTCTTTGCTGTTGGCATGGTAAAAGATAGAATATTGACATCAGAGTTGTAAGGGCTAAGCAGAAATGTGGTTACAGGAAGCTCGACTTGAATCTTGACTTAAAACATAAAATAAATATGGAAGGCTAATTATCAGCACACTTACATCTACAAATGTATCAATGACCATGAGCGCTGACCTTTTTGCCCGAAAGTAACTGTCTCAAACCCTCTCAATAGCAAGTGTCCCAGTTTGGGTTCAGTATGATTAACAAAAGATGAGATATGAACTGCTAAGTTGAGGTAAAAGCAAAATGTTACTGTTGAGAAAACCCTATAGAAACTTCACCAGAATCAGACCTCTAATGAGTAGCCTACAACGGGGCACAACACATTACAAGTTTGGATTTACTGGAAGGCAGTACGCATGGTCCTGTCACTGCCCAATGCATACATGTACATATCCTACTGGTTCTTCACCCACCCAGGGCACTCCAGCAAATAGACTTTTCCCACATTAGCGTATTTTGGGAAAATACCTTCCCGGAATGCATCGCGCATACCACTTCTGACTGGTAACAGAGAAAGGTGATGCGCAAACAGCATTACTGTACTATGGGAATCAGATACTGCACTTTAAGCAGTGCATATGAAAAACTATGTTCATAATATTATTGAAGTCATACATCATTGGAAAGCTAAACCAATTTTCTATACATTTCTGTATTAGTTTTTATAGTTTTGTAAAATTTAATACAGTTGATTGCAATTTTAAAATATCCCATATTGTTCACTTGATTTAATGAATCTAAGTTGAATGGTGTATTTTATACATAAAAATAAAATAATGCATTAATGTTTCTGCAATTGAATGCGCTTTTCAATGATATATGATTTATATAATATAATGATTTTAGTTTATCATAGAAACGGTTTAGATTGTGGTGTATTTTAGTGCAAAAGGAACTCAACGCAGGTCAGTGGCTTGTTGACAGCTATACATGCAACCAGCAGTTTTGCTCTGAGCGTTGATTTAGATAAATCCTGGCGTAATGACATCAATGGGGGAAAGTTGTATTAACCAACCGACCCTGATCTGACAGAATAACCTTACTGTCACAGCCTAAAATAACAACCACCCCCGCACTTCTGCACTTTTCCCGCCATTTTTTGAAAAAAAAATTTTCCAAAACATTTTTTCTTTTAATTTTCTTGGTCACAAATTTTTTATGAATTTAAGCAGACACCGCAGGTATCGGCGGGTAATGATGGCTAACGATGGCTAACCTCCATTACCCGCACCCACACATCACGGATAATGTGGGTAACATGCGGCACACCATGGATAATGCAGTTAATTATGGTTAGCAATGGTTAAATGCGGCTAACTAACTGTTAACTGCCCCATGAGTTACCCGGGAAAGTTACACGCCGGTAGTAAACTTAAACGCATTTGGAGCGCATATAAGCTGATTTCATAACAAGAAACAGCCATCCAGTCTCCACTGAAACTCAGAAAGCATCAGGCATTTACCCCAGTTGAAGTTTTACAAATTATTCATATTATACCACACAGGGACAGACCCGGCGCTCACAAAATTATGAGCCAATAGATTAGCCAACTACACCTTTTTTTTTAGCCAACTCTGAGCTATTTTAGCCAATGTTTTCCAATGTCTACTATCCATCACCACCAGGTAACCCTTTCAACTGAGCGCTACATACTAGATGCAAGATTAGGGTGAATGGCAGCAACAGCTTCCAGTCAAATTAGTTCCAAAATATTCAACAGCTGGCCTATATGGATGCTTTTGATCCGAGATATTAGGTTTTCTGTGTTTATTTGCTCATAATAAAACATAATATAAGTTACTTTAATGCTTAATTCTACTTAGAAATTCTGTATAATAATATGATTTTAACCACCAGCCAAATAATTAGCCAATCCTCCTTTCTATCAGACAGATCTAAATTTTACTAACATTTGGCTAATTGGCGAATGGGTAGCTCAGTCTCTGCCACAGAGGTCTCTTTCTAGCTAAAAGGATTCATCCACTAACTGAGGACTCAAATATCCATGATATACAATGTAGGGCCTGTTTTTGTGACTGACGGAGTCAATGAGCCACTGACACAATCCGTGGTTCATGCGTTTTGGCGTTCCGGAAGTTGAAGATTTACTGACTTTGTTCGTTGACCCAGTGACCGAGTTTTGACCTCGGTTTGTTGTTACCAATGGTTACTGGTTCGTAAATTTCCAGATGACAGCGTCAAGATAAATTTTACAACTTATTTGAATGAGGAAATCTTGTCAATATGTTTAGTGGATGTGATCGAAATCCGATCAAATTAATTGCCACAGTTAACGCAATGTAGAATGCTTTTGGGTTCAGAACATTGCCACGAAATTACAATCGGAAAACATCATCAATTTGCAGAAATGCCGTTTTGGCATTTCTGGTTCGTGGTCAATGGTTCCTTGTTTGTGGGACTATATCTTGATTCTCACCCCTCCCATCGATTTAATATGGGATTTTGATTTGCCATGAAATCTGCTTAAAACACTATAAATAAAAGTATTGATAATGTTTTCAATGTCTACAACTAGGCTTGCACGATATTGTCCCAGATCTAGAAGGTATCGCAATGTAGTGAGAAAATCGCGATATTTCGCTATATCGTATAGCCTATTTTATGGTATAAGGGAATTCACGGGGCGACTTGGTCCTGGGTTGCGTTGGACTGCACGGTTTGGCTTATGTAGACATGTCAGCTTCGCTATCAGTTTTCATATCAGTCTTAACCGACTGACTTCTAATTGGTAAATTTCAAGAAAAACTTTAAATACAGTCGCCAAGATGCTTAAAGAACGATCGTTAATAACACGAAAATAGGACACAATTTCGCAGTGTAAATTTTTTACGCCTTACACATTGGCTTAATGTATACCCTGTCCGTCACTGCGGGAGTGAAATTATTACATTGGACAACCTAAATATTGCGTACTCTGTTATAATCATCATTTTATTACATCAAAATTAACCCAAAAATTTTACATTTCATATTGTCTTTGTGAAAATGTACAAATCATGTGATATTACGAATGCACTTCAGATCCATAGATATTTAATGTTTATAACTGATTCACATTTACTGAGTACCCATTGACTAATAATAGTTACAGCCTTTAGAAACATCTCGGAGAGTTCACCTTGCAGGCTAAAGCATGTATACCGTCTCATTTAGCTATCACATTTGTGAACGCACCACCTCTCGCCTCCAAAAACATGAGAGCAAGCAATATTGGGTCCAGATCGATATTCTGAAGGCGCATAGGTCCGAAGGTTCATTAGTTCGAAATTACAGAGGGTCTTAATTCCGAGGGTGTATTAGTTCGAAATTCTGAAGGTTCGCAATTCTGAAGGTTCGTAATTCCGAAGGTTTTAATTCCGAAGGTTTATTAGTTCAAAGGTTCGTTCGTCCGAATTTATATGCATTTCTCAGGATTATATTTAATACTACATACATTGTTAAATTCATGATTCCGAAATTTTCTCTCTAGTATTTTAGCAAGCTTCCATGGTTCGACGACATCCATGCACCAGTTCGATGTGCGAGAATTTGTTGTGAACATGTACGTGCACGATTAAAAAGCCGAATCTAATAAGATAACAGAAGCAGCAAGTTGTTGCAAGGATATTAGACAGATTCAAATCCAGCTTACAAATGTATGTAACAAGTAATTAATATGCACGTGAACAAAATGACTAGGATCGCTGAATGGGTGGATTTATAGATATTGCACAGATTCAAGTTTTGATTAAAGGCAATACATGTGTAGCCGGACGTGAAATAAATTGGTTGTATAATTGCATGCATGTAGGTAGGTATGTGGACAGGCAGGTATGCATGCAAGCAGGAGAGCAGACTGGCAGAGGGGCAGGCAAACAGACAGACAGACAGGCTGGCAGACAGGCAAAATGCAATCGATAGAATCAAATGAATACGCATTTGTAATTACCGAATGAAATAACTAATTAATCAATTCGTTGAGTGAGTGATTAGACTATTAAGCAATCAATCAAACAATTAATAAACTAATTACCAAACCAGTGGATTGATCAATTTACCATCTAATTAGTGGTCCGTAAACTAATTCATTAATCAATCAATCAATCGATCAATCAAATGGTAAATTGATTTATCAATCAACCAATCAATTAAGAAGTCAATGAGTTAATCAATTAAGCAAGCAAGCAATCAAGTGAGTAAGCAACTGAATAAACAATCGACCAGTCATAGAAGTAAAAAAAAAAGATTAATCAACTGATATACTAAATATATTGATACTGTAGGACGAATAATAGATCAATCAGCCAATCAATCAATGATCTGTTAGTCAATCAATCAACCAATTACTTAAACAGTCGATTAATCAATATATCAGCCAATCAACTATTAATGCGTCAATCAATTGATCAATTAATCAATCAATCAAACATGATCAATCAATCAATCACTCAATCGATCGATCAGTACAATCATCCAGCTGCATGAATCAATCAACACTACTTAATCAATCAGCAAGTTAATCAATTAGCCAGCCCTGATCGATCAATCACCTCTATTAATGTATCAATGAATGATAATAGACTAATCAAAAACACTAATCAATTAACACTAATTTCTTTGATCAGCCCACCCCAATCAATGCAAATCAATTAACAAACTGCAATTAATTTTGATGGCTCAATCAATCGATAAACACTAATCAACCAATTAACCATGATCAATCAATCAATGAATCGAGGATAAACAATGTTAAACAATTGAACCAAATTAATCAGTCAACCATAATCAACGTTAATCAATCAATCAATTGATCGACTGATCAGTCAGTCAATTTATTGATCAATTGAGTGTTCACTCAAATGAACTGTTACATGGCTGATCAGTTAAACGATCCATTATTTGATCAGTCAATCAAACAATCGATCAGACATCCAGTTGATTGATCTGTCAACCCATAAAGCCATCGATCAGCCAATGAAGTGATCGATCAATCAATCAATCAATCAGCCGATAGATTGATCAACCAAACCTATCAATCAATCTTCCCTAATCATCGATCGATCAATCGATAATCAGGTTTGATTAATTGATTGACTGATTGAGTGATCAGGTTAGATTGATCAGGTTTGATTAATTGATCAGGTTTGGTTGAGTGATTGCTTGATTGATCATTTTTGATTGATCGATCGGTCGATCGGTCAATCAATCAAACCTCATCAATCAAACCTGATCAATCATACAATCATTAAACCTGATCAAGCAATCAAACATGATCAATCAGTCAATCGATCGGTAAGTTAATCAAACCTGAATCAATCAACCGATCAATCAATCAACCTACTTGATGCTCCTGTCAGCCTGTTTGTTGGTCGATCAGTTGATTAATTGATCAGGTTTGGTTGAGTGATTGCTTGATTGATCATTTTTGATTGATCGATCGGTCGATCGGTCAATCAATCAAACCTCATCAATCAAACCTGATCAATCATACAATCATTAAACCTGATCAAGCAATCAAACATGATCAATCAGTCAATCGATCGGTAAGTTAATCAAACCTGAATCAATCAACCGATCAATCAATCAACCTACTTGATGCTCCTGTCAGCCTGTTTGTTGGTCGATCAGGCGGTGGGTATTTCAGTCAACTGGATGATTGATTAATCAATCAATCAATCGAGCAATCAATCAACCAAGCAATCAATCAATTGACCAATCTAGCAATCTACCAATTGAGCAATCTACCAATAGATCATTTATTGATCCTTCAATCAATCAAATATTCAATGTTCAAGCAACAAACAAATCAATCAATCAATCAATGAGTTGATATATTTGATTGGGTGGCCAGTCTGTTAATTGATCAGTCAATCAACCAACTGACCTATCAATTGATCATCTGATTGATTGATTCTTCACTTGATCAAACAAGCAATCATTCGATGCTTGGTTGTTCAGTTGACCACTGGATTGATCACTCAATCAATCAATCAGTTACTTATCCAATCAATCAAGAATGTGTCAATCAACCAATCGATTGAGCAATCAAGCTATACAATGATTGCTCATATAATTGATCGATTACTTGATTGAGGAATCAAGCAATCAACCAGTAGATTAAGCAGATCCAGCCAGTCAATCCATCGTGCAATCAAGAAATCAGTTAATTTATTGATCAATTAATCGAGAACTCAAATTAATTATCAAATACAGTACAGCTCAGAGATAACTTAACATAAAATGCGCCTGCAACGCATGCATGACGCGTCCATAGCGGGTCTATTTCAAAACAATGGATGCATCACTTTCCCGTTGTGAACGGTAAAACAACGCGGTGTGAAAGTAAAACAAATGGGTTGGAAACAGTTTGACAACGCATCAGAACTTATTACACAACGCATTTATGATATTGGTTAGACAAGTCATTTGAAATATGATAACATGAAACGCGTTCATAATTACGCCGCGCTGGTATAACGACATTATGCGAGTCGACCAAGAAGGGCAACCGATTACTCGGGCATACACACAATATGCAATTATATTTTGCCAGGGTACCATAAATTTTCACGAAATTCCTGTCATGATTTTAGGGGGAGGCCTCATTCAATGTTGAATAATTGGCAGTCTGTCGCATTATCAGTTCCGATACAGCTGTCTGCTAACGTAAACATTCCATTCTTACAGAACAAAACGAACCCGGTTACTTATTCACTGCCTAAATTCACCACTAATGAGAAATGCCTCGCGCGACTCTCGACGATTGATAATTATGCGCAGTCGTAGATTCTTGGAAAAGCATAGCCGTAATTTGGCTTGCTGGACATCTGACATCATTATGAATGAGTGAAATTTACTATCGTAGTAAAATTTTGATCACGTGTCTCGATGTCATTCATAACGAATTGATGACGTGATTTATTGTAACCAGTCTCCGAGCAACTCACGATCAACAATGGCGGAACGCAAAATGTACACATATTCGCGGTGCTGCTTTAAAAAAGCAATAAAGCAATATCTCAATGCCCACCTTGACTTTTAAATTAGTAAAACAAACAATGTCTGGTTCATGAAATATAGTGAAATCAGGTCCCTGACTATTTATAATGTTAACTTTCACGGGTTTATTAAGGCACTATTTGACAATGTGTTATACTCGGCTACATTACATTGCAATATAGTGAATCCAAAATCCAAAAGTGTGTGTGTGTGTGTGTGTGTGTGTGTGTGTGTGTGTGTGTGTGTGTGTGTGTGTGTGTGTGTGTGTGTGTGTGTGTGTGTGTGTGTGTGTGTGTGTGTGTGTGTGTGTGTGTGTGTGTGTGTGTGTGTGTGTGTGTGTGTGTGTGTGTGTGTGTGTGTGTGTGTGTGTGTGTGTGTGTGTGTGTGTGTGTGTGTGTGTGTGTGTGTGTGTGTGTGTGTGTGTGTGTGTGTGTGTGTGTGTGTGTGTGTGTGTGTGTGTGTGTGTGTGTGTGTGTGTGTGTGTGTGTGTGTGTGTGTGTGTGTGTGTGTGTGTGTGTGTGTGTGTGTGTGTGTGTGTGTGTGTGTGTGTGTGTGTGTGTGTGTGTGTGTGTGTGTGTGTGTGTGTGTGTGTGTGTGTGTGTGTGTGTGTGTGTGTGTGTGTGTGTGTGTGTGTGTGTGTGTGTGTGTGTGTGTGTGTGTGTGTGTGTGTGTGTGTGTGTGTGTGTGTGTGTGTGTGTGTGTGTGTGTGTGTGTGTGTGTGTGTGTGTGTGTGTGTGTGTGTGTGTGTGTGTGTGTGTGTGTGTGTGTGTGTGTGTGTGTGTGTGTGTGTGTGTGTGTGTGTGTGTGTGTGTGTGTGTGTGTGTGTGTGTGTGTGTGTGTGTGTGTGTGTGTGTGTGTGTGTGTGTGTGTGTGTGTGTGTGTGTGTGTGTGTGTGTGTGTGTGTGTGTGTGTGTGTGTGTGTGTGTGTGTGTGTGTGTGTGTGTGTGTGTGTGTGTGTGTGTGTGTGTGTGTGTGTGTGTGTGTGTGTGTGTGTGTGTGTGTGTGTGTGTGTGTGTGTGTGTGTGTGTGTGTGTGTGTGTGTGTGTGTGTGTGTGTGTGTGTGTGTGTGTGTGTGTGTGTGTGTGTGTGTGTGTGTGTGTGTGTGTGTGTGTGTGTGTGTGTGTGTGTGTGTGTGTGTGTGTGTGTGTGTGTGTGTGTGTGTGTGTGTGTGTGTGTGTGTGTGTGTGTGTGTGTGTGTGTGTGTGTGTGTGTGTGTGTGTGTGTGTGTGTGTGTGTGTGTGTGTGTGTGTGTGTGTGTGTGTGTGTGTGTGTGTGTGTGTGTGTGTGTGTGTGTGTGTGTGTGTGTGTGTGTGTGTGTGTGTGTGTGTGTGTGTGTGTGTGTGTGTGTGTGTGTGTGTGTGTGTGTGTGTGTGTGTGTGTGTGTGTGTGTGTGTGTGTGTGTGTGTGTGTGTGTGTGTGTGTGTGTGTGTGTGTGTGTGTGTGTGTGTGTGTGTGTGTGTGTGTGTGTGTGTGTGTGTGTGTGTGTGTGTGTGTGTGTGTGTGTGTGTGTGTGTGTGTGTGTGTGTGTGTGTGTGTGTGTGTGTGTGTGTGTGTGTGTGTGTGTGTGTGTGTGTGTGTGTGTGTGTGTGTGTGTGTGTGTGTGTGTGTGTGTGTGTGTGTGTGTGTGTGTGTGTGTTGATCGTTGTCGCTCGATTTTGTCTCATGTTGAGGATGGCATGTGCTGTTCTTGATCATCGCTTTTCTGTTGCTCCTCATGCTTGGGCGTTGGGGATGGCGAGGGCCTAACCCGGGGGGGGGGGGGGGGGGGGTGGCTTTAGGTCAGAGACCTCTCTGCCCCTTTTGGGGGTGTGGGCAGGTTGGGGTGTGGGGTCTTTAGGGTCCTGGGACACATTTGCTCTTCTGGCCATCATCCGAGCAGGCACCAGCGTGCACTTGTTTGATTTTGATTGATTAGGCATCCCGTATGGTGACTGCATCCATCCGAGGACGAACTCGATCAGTCATCTGGGTTGCATCCCTCCATAGACCCATTGAAAAAGTCCGAAAGATTCTAATTCTAGCATTTTGTTTTGATTTTGTAATCCGTATGTTGCATGATTCCGTCCGAGGATGAATCCATTCAGCATCCGGTTTACTTTGATTATGCCGAAATTTCTTGCCTACCTAGCCCTAGCTCACATTCACACACTGAGCACTGCATTCGACAGACAAACATATTTGCCGATGGACCACGAATGAGATGGACACACGTCCATATCCCTCGCGGTCCGTCGGCAGGCAGGCCCATCTGTTGTTCTGTTGCCCGTTCCAGTCCTCCGTCTGTCTTTCTGTCCACCTGTCGTTGTTGGGTTCATTGCCACATTTTAGCACTGGCTCTGGCTCTGAAAGAAAAAGAAGGAGAACAATGCTGAAAGAAAAAGAAAGAGACAAAAGAAAATAGACAATATGGACAGGTATTTTGGGGCATGTACTCGCATACTCTGGGTCATCAATTCATGACACAGGCACGCACGAGTATGTTACTTATATTTTGTTTATAAGTGTTTGCAAGTTTGTTTGAATGTTTATGACCACAGCTTATCGACACGCTTGAATAAGATGGTTGTGGTGTGGTTTAACGCTAACGTTTACTGGTCGAATTTGTAAGATTATTCATTGCGACCACAGCTTATCAACACGCATGAATAAGACTGATGTGGGCTAATAAACGCCAAACATTCAATGCGAATGTTTATAAACAATACTTTATTCATGATGCAGGCATGCATGTGTCTATTGATTATATTTTGTTTGTTTGAACAGAGAGAAAATCATTAAATCGTTATGGGCGTTTTATTTCTGCGAAAAGCCAATGAGATATCGGTACATGTTACAGCTTTAGGGGCACATAGTATTTCATAACTAGCCCTGAACTAGTCTTTTTTCGTGTAGAGCACCGATGGGGATATTGCGCTAGCGGACACGAATCTGCTAATTTGTGCGTCATATAGAGCTGGGCAGTCTAATGGTAGTACCGTGAGGACCACGGTATACCGTGAACCGATACCATGACCGCTGACATTTCCAAATACTGTGAATACCGTCCATGTTTGAGCAATATTTGAGAAATAGATCCATAAAATCTGACTTGACCAAAGATAAATAGGTGCTAATAGTGCCAAAAATACAGGCATCCCTAACTATTAGCCAAGCTGAGGTGAAAGGGTCGTTGTAAAAACAAACATCAAGACGTCAATTACAAAATAATGACAAGCAGAATTGTATGTCAAACGTACGTCTTGAAAGTCTCACGGTAAAATTGCTTTATTTAAAACATCTAAACTCATTCTCTGGCCGTCCGCCGGTAGTAATTACACCATAATATATTCCCTATTCCCGTTTCTATTATTTATAATTTATTACTCCAAGCATTTTGTCACTGAACAAATACGCCAGAATAACAAAATAACATACAAACTGCGTGCTATTCAAACACAACAGCAATCTCGCAAAGACATATCTGATTGGTTGTTCATGATCTAGACCGTGGGAAAATGCATTACTATGCTGAATTTATCAATGAAAATTTACTAAAACGTAGTATTTGTTCATGCTAATTTATTAACAACGAACAGCTTTGAAGTCGTTATTTTCTATTTTTCTGGCTTGTTTTAAGAAATTTCTTTAAGGATTAAATCCAGTTTAAGTAACGACACCTAAAAATTATAGTGTTTTAGTTTTTGTAATTCATTTTTCAACTGGCTACACGTCGGAAGCTCACAAAAATGGCTTTTTACACGCATTGTTCACGTGAAGCATGGCGAGTAACGAGTCTGCGCATTGGGTACTCAGTAATTATCAGAAGCTTTGGAATCAGCTATATTCAATGCCGTGTTATATGCATGTGTATAAGCCTGTTTTCGCGAGTAACCGAATATATGACTCCAACAGACTTAAAAGCGTACAACACTGGCCTCGTTTAAATACTCACGGATTTTGTCTGGACTTTGTTTATCAACGCGCTCGACTGCCAAAATAAAATTTATCATTTGCTGGTCGCACGCATTAATAGCGAGAACAATCCAGATTGAAAATAGCGCGCCGACCACACACTTTAATCGATATTCCCGTGAATGATATTATGTCAATAAAAATAGTGACCTAATAAAGTCGTGAAACCAAACAGTCGCAATAGCCATAATGTTTTTCTTCTCTAAATCAGAAAGCTGATTTATTTAATTTACCTATATTTACCGTTGATTGGAGATGGAAATGAAAAGGAAATGAAAAGAATTGTTCTAATTTCGTGGCATACCTCAACCTCAGAGGACGGTATACCATGGTACCGCGGTATTTTTTCATGGTACCGATACCGTCATGTAAATGTCAATACCGCCCAGCTCTAGCGTCATATTATCTATAAAAACCAAACCATCTGCATGTTTTAATAAAAAAGTGTCTACATTAGTCGAGCATTGGTACACATACTGTAAGCCATATTTTGACATCTTTAATCCATAATTTTGCGTTTATTCGCTGTCTGTTCATCGCGAACACAGGTGATGCGTAGAAGTGATAATGAAGGTGCTTCCGGACAATTTTCACTACTATTAATCTATGTAAAATCTCACCAGTCGGCATGTTTTGCTGCGCTGGATGTATATAAAAGTTAAATGCGAAACGAACCGATGCTTACGGTTCTTGCACCATATGCAAAACGTTCAGGGGCGTATCGTTACATTAATTCTCAACCAGGAATCATGATTTTGTGTTTCGTAATATTTATAATTTTGATTTTTAATATTATGTCCCGCTGTCTTTTTTAGGAAAACTTTCCCATATTTACCTTTGCCCATGCCTTTGCCCCTTCTAGGAAATGTAATGTACCGCTAAGTTTGATTGGATCCCGGGTAGTTGGAGCCATGGAGTTGGTATGTATGCCGGGTATTACGCAATGCACATACGAATCTTTTAAACGCATTTAAAATTTGGCACCAACGCGTTTGGCACTATCTCTGGGGGACATCAAACAAGATCAAACTTGCTTATTTACGCATTTAATGCTCGTTCTCAACGCATATATTTATTATTTTTAATGCATAAAAAAAATTAACTAGATGCGTTGTGAATGCATTGTGTTTTTAAAACCGATGCGTTGGAAACGGGCCTTCAACGCATCATGCACGCATTTCAGACCCGCTCATATGTTACGTTATCTCTGAACTGTACTGTAGATATAGCCAATCAATCAAGAACCTGTCAATCAATCAATCGAGCAATCTAACAATAAATTGATTGATCAGATAATCGATCAATCAGGAAATCGTTCAATTGCTTGATAGGGCGGGCAATTAATCAGTCAGTTGATTCATTGCTGGATCAATTTTGAAGGAATTTATTGAGCAGTTATTCGATAAATTAATTGATCGACCAATCAAGCAATTCACCAGTCGATCAGTCATCCAATGGATTAATCTGTCAATTTATACATCGATCGATTGATAAATCAATCAATCAATGAACCAACCTAATCAGTCATTCAACCCTGATCAAGAACTTAGTTGGTTAAGCTATTGATTAATCTATCAGTCGATAAATGAATCACTCAGTCAAGATTCGGCCAATTTGTTGATCTGATTGTTTGATCGATTGATTTGTCAATAGAACAAATGTTCAATCAACCAATCGATAAACAATTCAATTCACTGATCAGCTGATTGTTCAATCAATCCATCCATCAAATCCATCCATCAATCGATCGAGCAGTCAATCAATCGACCAAACCGTCATTTACCTGATTAGTCAACCAAGCAGTATATCCACCAGTTGTACAAGCAAGCAAACAAGCAAACAGGTAAGCAAGCAAGCAAGCAATTGATTAAATGATCAACCAATCATTGAGGCAATGAATCAATTAAAATTAATCAATCGATTGATTCATTGATTGTCTAATCAACCCATCAGTCAATCAATCAATCAATTACATAACCAGTAGATTTTATCAGTTAATTAAACAAGAGTTTTAGTGAAACTCAACATATGCCCGCAAACATACTTGTTTGAAGAATGCTAAATGTGAATAGTTAATCTGTGATAATTCTCTGAGAAGGGGGGGTGGATGATGGGCGGTTGGGGGTCGACTTATATTAGGTACACATTTGAAATGCACGGCAAAGACATCACTAGAAGTTTTGAAAGTCTTCACAGCTGCATTGGTCATTACAATTACAACTAGAGCTGTCCGAGCAAAAAATTGTCAGATGGTCGGTCAGATGAGTAGTACTATCATATGTTCATCATATAAAAAATGGTGATTGTAGGTTTAAAACTCTTCGAGCTCTGGGCCGGACATGAAAATTTTGACAAATTTTAGCCTTCCAAGGCAGAGAACTCTTTCGAATAAGAGCAGATTTTGCCGAAACAAAATCATGACATTTCATCTATACCTAACAGATCTGCTGAAAAAGAAATGGTGAGCATAGGTTGAAAACTCTTCGAGATCTGGCCCTGACAAGATAATTTTGACAAATTTTAGCTTTCGAAGGCAGATAACTCTGGCAAATATGAGCGGATATTGTCAAAATGAAATGATGACACTTCGTCTATCGCTAATACATTTGCTGGGAAAAAAATTATGAGTGTAAGTTCAAAACTCTTCGAGATTTGGCCCGGACAAGGAAATTTGGTTTTTGGGGGGATTTTGATTTTGTTGCGAATGTGTACTTAGTTGATGTATGTAGGCCTAGTTAAATGTTTTTTTAATATTAAATCAATGCTATGATTTAATTTGTATTGTGGTTTGGAATATTGGTTAATTTTAAGACAGTTGCAATAACAAGAGGCCCAAGTGGCCTGGGTCGCTCACCTGGAGCACTATACATTTTTGTCAAAATCGTTGGTCGGTGGTTTAGGAGTAGTCTCTTAAATGACTTTGTGGACATTTTTGCAAGTCCAATATGGCCGCCAAACATGCTACATTTTGATTGGTCCGCTGCTCCCATGTTTCTGACGTAGATCATTCTCTTGAAAAAACTTTAATGGCACTCAGTGCTTAATCATATCTCCCAAATTTCGGCCCAATCCGCTCAGAGGTTCTCGAGCTGTTTTGGCAAAAAATAGGTTATCTAAGATAGCCACCAAAACATTTGGCCAATCAAGTTCCCTTGAACAAACTTGGCGCAAATCTTGCCATAGATGATATTTCATGCGTTTTGAATTGATCCCCCAAGCGGTTTTGGAGAAGATTTTTAGACAATTCTAAAAATCGACAGGAATCCAAGATGCCATGAGAATAATACATTTTTAATTTCCCATTGCTTTAGTATGGGAGATTTTGGCAGGTAAATGATCCAAGATGGCCATTAAACCGTTTATCCGACAGCCTCAAAAATGGCAAATTTGAAATATATACATAAAACCAATTTCGGCCTCAAAATCCATCAAATAAGAAAATCCAATATGGCCACCAAACATGCAATATATTGATTGGCCCACGGCGGCCATGTTTTTTGGATGGATCAACTTCTCTTGAACAAATTTTAATGGCCCCTAGTCCCTATTCATATCTGCCCAATTTTGACCCGATCCCTTCAGCAGTTCTGGAGAAGTAGTTTTCACTAAATCTAGGTCAACCAAGATGGCCACCGAACCATTTGACCAATCAAGTTCCCTTGAACAGCTCTTGCCCTAGATCATATTTCATAAGGTTTGCATCAATCCCCCAAGTGGTAATAGAAGAATAGTAGTGCAGTAATAGAAGGCTACGCTACAAACACATGATATATAGGTAGAATACGGTGTGACAGTAAAATTTTCGTGATATTTTGATCTTTTTTCTAAATCATATCGTAAAAAATTGTGGTTGGAAAAAATTGTGATTTTCAATAATATCGGATAATCATGCAAACCTATCTACAACATTTTAATAAGCAAGGCAATACTTCTATGATGCTTTTTTCGCCATACGAATTTCATAACAGAAATAAATGCACGTTACCACATTTCGTGAGGGATAAGAATAAGGATATAGCCGTTCGTGGTTTAAACCAAATCATCAAATTCACTGACTCCACCAGTCGCCAAAACAGGCCCATAATCTACCTGGTCCTGCCAGGGTCCTTCTGCCAGAGACGGAATTTACAGTTCAAGAAGAAGACTTAAATCACGGAAACTAAGTACAGCTAAGCATATAGTTTATGTACCAACTAAACTGCTTGTATTTGTTAGCTCGTTTTACCGATTTTAATGGCTGATATACAGTTGATTTTGCCATTCGCCCAGATTATAGTATGTGCTATATCACTTACATAATGATCTTTTTTCCCTTTTGTTTTATCACTTACATAATGATGAATGAATGATAAGTTGATGACTTTCTTGCTCTTGTTAGGTAAATTCCGCCTCCGGGGAGTACCCCTTCAGGCGACCCTCCAAATATGGAGTGTATTCCTATCTGATTTCACTGTAGTTCTTATACATTATTTACAATTAATCACGCCATCATTTGTGTTTTTTGGACGATTTCTATCGAGTTAAGTCGGAGTAGACCGGAGCGTTTCTTATGTATGTTAGAACATAGCTCTCTTGCATATTTTTCTAACGTCTCAAAGTGTGAACCCGTAAGCTTATATCATTTGTATACAGCATTCGTCTGTAGGCGCAATAGTCTGTTGCTGCACCAACGTTCGGATCCTTGTTATAGTTGGGCTTCTAACATGCTCTAGGTCTGAACAGTCCATGAGGAAGTGCTGAAGATCTACCATTTCACGGCTACACAGTGCACATTTGTTTATTCCTTTCTAGGTAATCTAGGTAGGTAATCTGGGTAAAGTTTCTGAGCGCAGGTTTGCTCCTATGCACTAATAAACCTGTTGATACAAAATTTCCGGTTATGTCGGACTTTTAAATATTTAGAATAATGCCCTCTTCTGTTTTTGTATTTACATGAAGCTGGCTATAGATATATTCAGTAGCGTTTAATATATATAAGCTATATACATATAGTATATACATATATGGGATCTTGCACAATGGTTGTATAACTTCTGTTTATAATATAAATTTATATACATATACATATATATATATATATATATATATATATATATATATATATATATATATATATATATATATATATATATATATATATATATATATATATATATATATATATATATATATATATAAATATATATATATGTATTAGTCTGCTGTATGAATATGTATCATGGGCGTGAGCTGCTGTGTGCCGCCTACGCTTGTGATGATTTCATACAATCATGATAATTGTCTATATATGTACATTAATTCTCTCAGCCTTCCTCTTCAGTCACATCAATCTGCCATCTGTTCTGGTCAGTTTTAGTGTACAGTCATAGACCGCCTCTTGACATTGCCATAGCTTGTCTAGTCGTTTTTCAAATGATATGGATGCTGGTGCTGAAATAACAGATTCTGGCAGGCTATTCCATAGGTAGCAAACTCTCAAGGAAAAGAAATTCTTTCTAAGGTTCGTTCCTCCCCTCTTTTGGTAGACCTTCAGGTGATGACCACGGGTTACTGAATCATGTTACATACATACATACATACATCTCCTCTTCTGCTGGTTAGGCTAGTAAGCCTGTAACAGATTTTCACTTTCTTCTTGAACCTGGGTTTCATTAACCTGTTTAACTGATTGGGTGCGGATGGGTGAGATCGGGAACTGAATTGTGTAGAGGTTCTCTCGGTAGTGCTTATCAATCCTTCCTTTAAAGGCGTTGAGTGTTGGTGCTGTCACTATGTGATCAGGTAGGCTGTTCCAATGCTTGTTCACTCGTATACTAAATGACCTCTTTCTGGTATCACTGCAGAAGCGTTGTTTGGTGAGCTTGTAACTGTTACCTCTTGTGCGATCACCTACGTCTGATGGCAGTAGATGCTCCCGATTGAAGTTGTATATATTGTGCGTGTATTTGAAAGCCTCAATAAGGTCTCCTGTTGCATCTGAAATAGGGAGGTAGCGTCTGGGTCATAAATTCCAGTTAACATTTTATATGTCTCTATCATATCTCCCCTTGCTCGCCTGTATACCATGTTCGGTAGGCCTAATGTTTTCACTCGTTCAGTGTTTGTGTGGTCTTTGAGGGATGGTACTAGCTTGGTTGCTCTCCGCTGAACACCTTCTATGGCATTAATGTGGTTTTTTCCGATATGGGAACCATACTGCATTAGTGTACTCAAGGTGTGGCCGAACCAGTGCCTTATATAGTAGCTTGAAATTGTCCTGTTCCAGGTAAACAAATGTCCTACGGATGATGCCACGTTCTGTTTCTTGTTAAGCTAGCAAATCGAGGATATCTCTGCATGAGGAGATTGGCTTTGATGGTTGCATTGTACACTGAAGTGGTATCTGTTTCACAGCTACTCCACATCGTGTGTGCTGTACCGATTTTATAATTGTCTGTATTTAGGTGCTTCAGGGTAGTTTTTTCTGCAGCCTCCTCATTAAGATTATTCTCCCAGTATATTACAGGATGCGAAGCTCCATCTGATGACATAAGATCTTATCTAAATGTTATTCAAACAGAGCCACACCATAGCAAACCTAATGACAACTCACATGTATGTAACAATAACAACATTAATAGCATACTCACTACAATCTTAAATGAAATCAGTGATCTGAGAGACAGCCACATAAATTTGCAAACTCAGCTAAGCATACTACATGCCACACGCCAGTCAGTGCCATACTCACATACCTCAAATCTTCAGAAGAAAGCAGTAACTTTGGCTTCAAAGAGTAACACTGAGACACTTAGCCCAAGAAATATAGCACTAATGAATAATTTACAGTCTAAACAGACCTTGGCATCTAGGGAACATAGGCAGTACAATGAAGTTGTCACAAGTATTCCTGTACGGACAACAAACAATGCAAATCATGGCCAGACTAAAAACCTACCTACAGCAAGCCTGGCCCCAAACAACCCTAACTACTCAAAGAGAGTGAGCTCAGCTTATAGTTGCAAACCAACACCATAGGGGGGTATACCAACTCTTACCAGTCAACACCTCAACTAAATACGAGTAGTGCATCATGTAAAAATGTGCTTATCATTGGCAGTTCAACGCTTTAAAAAATGAGTGGTCACTATCTGTCCGATGAATATGTAAATGTACACATCCAGTCCTATTCAGGTGCTAGGATAAATGACATCTCAGAGAATATCGAGCCTTTTATCTCTCCCAAAACTTATGATATTGTGATTATACACGTTGGATCAAATGACATCGGGAAGCGGAAACTGGGAAGCATGATAAATGATTACACATTCCTCATTGAAACAATAAGAAAGATCTCCCCAGCCACCAAAATAATGGTCTCTTCCTTACTACCAACCCCAAATCCTCGTGACCAAGTTGAAAATGACATGATGTATCAATTCAATGCAATGTTAAATTCTTTGGCACAATATGTTAATGTCATCTTCATAAACAACTCACACTTATTTGTTAGAGAACATGGGGAAACAAAACAGGAACTGTTTTGGGATCGAATCCACCAGAACTATGATGGCCTAGCTCTGCTCTCTGGTAATTATATCAGCTATGTAGCCACATCACTACAGTCAACCCGAATAACAAATGATCCCCACATGCAAGGTGAGGATTTTCGGTTTGGAGCGAGACAGATCAACACTTGTTTTTAACCTCAAAGCACATTTCCCAATTCACAGAAATCCCTCTTTACAACAGGTTCAGTGCCCTGACTAACCTATGTGAGGCAGCTGTCCTAAGAACACAACCATGCATATCTAGAACTAATAAGAATACCCTACTGCAAAATCAAGAAATCTATGAAGCCGAGCATAAATTGAACGAAGCCAAAAATGTTTCGCACAAAGTCCCACGCCCCGAACACCCTGCAAAAATTACACCTATAAATCCAGCTAGTTTAAATAAGCAATATACTAAACGAAATAATCAACAAACTCTGACAGGCAAGACAAAAAGCAAATGTACAGCACAAAACATTTTATCTCCCAACCTACCCTGCTACTTCACCAATGTACAAAGTATTGTAAATAAAATTAATGAATTTTCTGCAAGTATGTGTAGTTTAAAGAGTGTGCCAGAAATTTAGTGGAACCTTTACACATACTATTCAAGCTTTCAAAAGCAACTGGGACTATCCCCAAAATATGGAAAAATACAATAATAACACCTATCTTCAAAAAAGGCAATAAAAAACTTACAGAAAACTACCGACCAATTTCACTTACATGTGTACTATGCAAGATATTAGAATCAATCATCAAAGACAAACTTGTACAACACTTCAAGTCCAACAATCTTTTAATGATACACCAGCATGGATTCGTCCAGGGGCGAAGCTGCTTGACTAACCTCCTAGAAACTCTAGAAAGCTGGACAGAGTCCCTTGACAGTAACAACAATGTAGACATAATTTACCTAGACTATCAAAAAGCATTCGACATTGTACCACACAAAAGATTACTTCACAAACTAGAGGCATACAGAGTCGCTGGCCCCATATTGACCTGGATACAAGGAGTTATCCAAGATCGACAGATGATGGTTCACATCCAAGGAAACTACTCAGACTGGACAAGTGTTGATAGTGGAGTTCCACAGGGCTCCGTCCTGGGTCCACTGTTATCCCTGGTATATGTAAACGACATTCCAGACGATATTCAAAGCAACATCAAACTGTTTGCAGATGACACAAAATTCTGGACCCACATTAAAGACGACTCAGTCCAGTAAATGCAAGAATATGCACCTAGGTCATAATAATCAATTGCATAACTATACCATGAAAGACAAAAGCGAAACACATACACTGTAGATTACAACGCATGAAAAGGATTTAGGAATCTGGATAAAAAACGACCTTAAATCAACAATGCAGACTTTAAAAGCAGCAAATAAAGCCATGTATATCATGAGACAAATCAAACGAGCTTTCAACCACCTCAACCGAGAAACATTTCTTATTTTATACAAAAACTATGTCCGCCCACATCTAGAATATTGTGTACAAGCCTGGTCACCATACCTTGTCAAAGACATCAACTACTTAGAACAAGTACAGCACCGATGTACCAAATTAGTAGTAGGATTACGAAACAAAACTTATGAAGAACGACTCAAAATACTTGGTCTACCAACTCTAAAACAATGTCGAGTCAGGGGCGACCTAATAGAAACATACAAAATTATTACACAAAAAGAAAACATTGATCCAGAAATTTTTTTTTGATTGGTAGAACGATCTGGACAGCGAGGTCATAGCCTAAGGTTCTTCAAACCTCAATGTCGAACACAAATAAGACAAAATCTTTTCAATCACAGAATTCTGAACGAATGGAATAACCTACCAGAAAAGGTGATCAAATCAAAAACCGTAAATGCCTTTAAAACCGCTCGAGACACCTATTGGAAACAAACCCAGCAGTAGGATAGGGTATCATATTTCAAAATGGACATACAATAGGCAAAATGCTTAACTTCGTCCATCTCTGTGACTCTAACTCTAACTCTAACTCTAGGTGTTAATATGTGATGAGATTGTTTTGTATGATTACTGTATTCTGCGGCTGTCATAGTAGAAACATCCTACAGCGGCAATCAGTCCTTCTTCAATTTTGCCCACTATGCTTTGTCCTCAGCCGAAATCCTCAACTGCTTCAGGTCCATTCTTGACTTGAGTGTACCGAGTCCTGGTTTATTGGGGTCATCTCATAGCACGCTTAGCAGATTTATGCAATGGCGTCCTCTTCTGGTTTGTATCTGCTGGCTCAGAGTAGTGAGAATTCCAAGCCTCTCTGTGATGGTTCTATTCTGGCATCCTTAGCACATGGCCAAACATGGACCATCTTTGCTGGGAGACATTTACAGACAGCAGTGGCATATTACGCATCTTGTATAGTACATTATTTGAAATTATGCTGTCCGGCCATCGTCCACTGATGGTGCATATGTGTTTGTGGTAGCAGGCATCGAGCTTGTCTAGAGCTGCCTTTGGAGCTGCGCATCTGCTACAGTTATACAGCATCAGGGATACGCAGGCTGCATTGTATAAACATAGCCTTTTTATCAAGCGCATCTTTGCTCTACAAATCCATAGCTTCCAGAAGGACTGGAAAGCTATGTTTCACATGACGCAGCATGCAGCAATATCAGCAGTACAACAGAGCAGTGAGTCCAGGATTTTACTTTTGCTCCGAGGTTCGCCGCCACGAAGTGAATCATTAATTTTTTTTCCATGCTTTGTAGGTAGGTATATGTGGGTGAACTCTGTTTTGGATTCATTCATAAAGAGATTTAAAATTTTTAGTTTGCTTGCAGCTATTAGGAGAAGTTCGTCGAAGGGTTTCTTTTCTTCATCTATGAAGTCCACATCGTCAGCATATTCCATATCTAGTGGCAGACCATCTCCTTGTGGGGATGTCTCAAGCTCTACAGACTTCACTGACTGACTCGTACTCTGAGCTTGGAGACTGCAAGCAGTAGTGTCACTAGTCGTAGCTCATCTTTATTGCAACTGGCCTGGCATAGTATATCTAGGTTCTTTGAGCGTTTAATTATGTTGAAGGCTCGTTACATAGCAATGCCCATTTTGTGTAAATCCAGTTGTTTGGACATGACTACCAACACAAGCATGTATTGAGGCCAATTTGACATGATCCGGTGAGGTCATTAGATCTGGTCTTGGGTGCGGCATGGAGTAACATTGGATAGGATTTTCCGTATGCTGTAGTGGAGCGCAATGGGCCACAGATTGGCTGGGAGCTAGGTGGCTTCTTATGCTTGGCTAGTGCGATAAGGGTGCATTGGCCTACATCATCAATGGGAAGGTGATGCATAAAAGCTAAATTGATTAAGTGCGTAATCGGTTTTGACATAATGCCAATTGCATATTTGAATAGTTCATTGCTCATGGAATCATGTCAAGATGCACATCCATTCTTCGGAGCTTTAAGTGCCTTCTCAACTTCTGCTGTTTTAATTGGTGTTTTAATGGCCTGTGGTCTCCTGAGAATAGGTACAAGGGCCCATCGTGGTCAGTGAACTGTTCCTTGAACCATTCTCGGCTTTGCCCTGGTCAGTCCTAATAAAGTGTCCATCAGAGTTGTATACAGCGAGTGGTGGTGTGTAGTCAGTAACTCTCAGGGCTTGGGCTGCCCGAAACATTTTGTGACAGTCATCCATGGTAGTCCTTTTATCTCTTAGGGAGTCTGCTTGTTGAATAGCAAGATCTTTTAAGTGTTCGCTAATGTGATGCAGAATGTTATTGCGCTCCTCGCGTGGTTTGGTGCGGTCTTCACATTAACCACTTTAATAAATGCGCAGCCGTAATGCTTTCTGCTCTCAGTATACCAAGTTCAGTTATTTTTAAGAACACCTAGGGTGCTGGTAGCTGATGAGTCCATAGATTTCAATATTTTGGTCAGGGCTTTGTTTGGATCAGAGCTGACATCGATGTTAGCTGTCTGCTCCCTGAGGGCCCTTTTGTATGACATTTGAGTGTTGCTGATGAGCTTGGGTAGGTTGTGTAGCGTGGATTGGCCTGACAGATAGCTGGGTATGGGACGACTGGCCGGGGTACGTTCCGAGCACGCCCCCCCCCTCCTTAGTAGGATAGTGCGCATCTATAAAGCCATATAAGAGAGATTTTCTAAATTGACATAAGATCTCTAGTTCGGATCGACCGGTCGGACACCGGCCATAGCAGCTAAGCTGGGTACGCGCCGCCCGTCCTGGATTCATTTCCTGAACACGCCCCTCTGGGTAGAGCTATAAGCGTATATAGGCCTATGGGAGAGATAGTGTGTCGAAAAACGACTAAGTTCGTTAAAATGCATGAAGCGCATGCGCGCGCCAGGATGCTGTTTATATGGAGCGCGTAGTTATGACCTCGATAGAATGGCGCTTTTAGTGTACCGAGATGGTAGCCTGTAATCCTTATTGATTGCCTGTTCCCGTTAAATCTGGCATTAATGAAGACCAGAATTTAACGGGCTTTCTAAATCTGTAAACCATTTCAAAATCGGTTGAGAAAGGTCTGAGTTATCCAGGGAAAACTGTTCATGATTGTCTTCAACATATTGCTGTGACGTCATAACCACGTGGACGCAAAACTTCTAGAATGTTCTAGAACATTTGACTGCGCTCGAACGATGATTGGATAGAGCCTGCGCCTGCGACGTCACGAGGAGTATAAAAAGAGAAGCGATCCAGTGATCGAGAGCATCCTCGGCCAGGGGCCGAACAGGTTGGACCTGTACTAGCTACTATCGACAGATATTACGCATATGACTTCAGTTTCCGTCCCGTTCCTGTAGCTACCAGTAACCATGCCACGGCAGTAAAAGCAATTTTGTAGACTCCCTACTTACGGGAGCAATTTGGAACTTTCTATTTGCCGTTCACGAATATCAACATCCCCTTCAGAACACAAATTTGCGGTGAGGCCGTTACGGCCAGAATATGTGAGTCTACAGATGTAGAGGCAGGATGTTCTTTGATGGATAACTCGCCAGATCTGCCGGGCATGCCTAAAAGTGGTATTTCAATCGCCGCCGCACACATCGTGTCGGTGCTTTCGACTTTCGACCACAGCAAGTAAACTCTGCCCGGTGCGTCTTCAGAGCTGGTTGACGTACCCAGTGTAGCTCGCTGGGTAGTGTCGGGTCGTTCTGATGTCTCATGTCGACTCACCACACCGCAAGTGCTCGGGGTGATGGACCTTGAACGAGACTGCCTTGTGGCAAACAAAAAATGGCTCCTAAGGCCGGTGGAACTCAATCATTCTGGTGGGGCCGTGCGACCATTGTCGCGAACATTAAACACAACGGTCTCATCCCAACAATTTGTGTCACCAGTATGCCTGTCCATAGCAATTTCGTGATCTATGGACCTACAAGATTTGATTTGGTGACCTAAAAATATACGTCTATACAATGCGTTTACCTAACTAATTAAAAATATGCTAGATAAAACTACAGTAAGAGCATACGAAAATACAAGACATAGAGGCAGGTAGATGAACCTTTAAACATGGGGCTCCGGGAGGTACCACACAGACTTGTAGGTCCGCAGAGGCATCCCCGCAAGGGAGGCTCCCGTACACGAGACATAGCTATTTAACTTAATATAAGTTATTATACCTCTAAGCTGAAAGGAAGAAGGCTAGTTTGGGTGAGGCTTATTATCCTTGCATGGACCGTCGTCGCTGAATCCTTGCGAGAGGTAAGTACCTTGTGTGGGCCTCCTTCTCCGGAAGGTGTCGCCATGGCTTAAAGCGGGAGAAGAATAGTAGGCAAAAATGGGCCCACTCTAATATTTCAAACAAAAATGCTGTAGAAAGAAAAGACCATACCTAGTGAGATTATGACGATAGGGGTGCGTACTGTTTTACATGAAGATGGAACGGAAGATTCCTTCATCACCGTCTTATGTGATTCCTAATATGCTGAGTTAGTAGTTGCTGTTTTATTTCTGCGAGCGTTCTGCTTTGCTTAATTCCTTTTAGTTGTTTTCAAAACAACAATTAGTTTAGGCCGCAACTGGCCGATATCTACCTAGCTATTAGACACGGCTGTCCCGGAGAACAGATGCCCGAGGACATCAATACTGTAGACAGCGCTCATACATGTTACTTAGCGGGATCTCCAAACTGGGTGAAAATCCGGACATTCTGCTTCGCAACCACATGACACATTACAAGACATGGTTTACATTTCATGAAAGCATTATTAGGCCATATCTCCTATCGTTATGGTGGGGCTAAGAGAGACGAATGCACACCATAAATGTCCTTCCCGTAAGGGCATGGCAGATCCAAATATCATGCCCAGACATTTTAACAGAATTCGGTGAGACTACGTATCTCGCCCGTCACCAGGTCCTATGGAACTAACCGTTTAACCTGTCGTTAGGTGTGTATACAAGTTGCCAGTTTTGCACTGCATTGCGGGAGGATTGTCAGTAAACAAAATAATAATTAATACATGTGTTTTCGCAGTGCTTTCCTACATTGGCTTAAAGTACTATCTACTAAGTATCCGAAGATATACGGGAGTGTATGTGATACCGCACCCTAGCCATCACCGCTCGGAAACCCCAATAGTTTCCTAGAGTCGGATCAGCCCATGGTGCGGATAGGGGAATCCAAACAATTAAGATGCCACAAGGCTAAGAGGAATATGAAGAGAGACAAAATCTTAGAGTTATGAGTCTTACCGGAGTGCGGGGTTAGATTATCTCACTGCTGGAAGAGAAGAGTACATTACACAGCATGTAACGAAGAAAGTGTCTCTAATCATTTTGAACCTATATTATCGAGCTGAATAGAAAAGGTTTAGTCGGTAGCATCCCGGGGTAAACAGAGTTATGGCATGGACAGCGACCTCAGTGAAAAATTGTTGGTGCGGGAGAAAATGCTGCATATATAAATGTTGCTGTATAGTGTTTCCTACGTGCACTGCAGTCCTATATATTCTATAACTAAGCAAAACAAGTTAACGGATGGCCACTGGCCATATACATACATCATCTAACCAGAACAGACAATACGGTGTCAAACGATTAAGATATATATATTAATACAGGTCAACGAACCTACTATAGTGCGGTTAGCAACACATTGAAGAAAATGATAATAACTATTAACAAATACAGAAATTATAACTATCGGTCCTAAGACTGTTACGGTTCCTTTTGGTCATCGGAACCGTTATTACGGATACGAGATAATTAACAAAACCTATATAGAGAGATAATTAAACTCTGGAGTATAGTTACTTGAATACTTGGTCGTCATTCCCAAGTTAGGCTACTGTGTTACTGAAATTGACACGTCAATCCGTAGTCGACGTGAGATGATGCGCTCTCCAGAAGCTGGAAAGTTCCTGCAGGCTGGTTTCCGCAGGTTGGTTCCCGCGAGCTGTTGTCCGCAAACAAGTTTCCCGCAAGAATGTTCATGGCGGGGGAAGGACATCACTCAGCATTGTAAACCTAATAGAATATCTAACGAGCAGGAGCAAAAGATACGATAGGACTACGTGGTGAAGAAAGTTCCCGTACACCGATGGCACGGATGGAAGGTGTAAACAACCCGATCACTAGCGGGGGTTGTTAGAGGTAAATGAAGATACAAAACAAGGCTTCACGGTGCTGGGTATGTCAACCAGCTCTGAAGACGCACCGGGCAGAGTTTACTTGCTGCGGTCGAAAGTTGAAAGAACTGACACGATGTAAGTGCGGCAACGATTGAAATACCACTTTTAGGCGTGGCCAGCAGATCCGGCGAGTCATCCATCAAAGAACATCCTGCCTCTACATCTGTAGACTCACATATTCAGGCCATAAAGACCTCACCGCAAGTTTGTGTTCCGAATGTAGATGTAGTAATCGTCAACGATTATCAAAAGTTCCAAATTACTCCCGCAGATGGGGAGTTACAAAATTGTTTTCGTGTGGTGGGTTGGAGAACCGCACACTACGGGATAAAAATCCGACACACAGCGAAGGAAGACGCGTAATGTATGTCGCAGTTGTAGTAGCTGGTACAGATCCAACCTGTTCGGCTCCTGGCCGAGGATGCTCTCGATCACTGGATCACTTATCCTATTATACTCTCCGTGACGTCGCAGGCACAGGCTTCATCCAATCATCGTTCGAGCAACAGCCAATCAGCGCATCGTTAACAATAGCGTCGTCGAACGTACTAGAACATTCTAGAAGTTTTACGTCCACGTGGTTATGACGTCATGGCAATATTTTGAAGATAATCAAGACGAGTTTTCCCTGGATAACTCAGCTATTTCTCAACCGATTTTGAAATGGTTTACAGATTTGGAAAGCCCGTCAGATGCCAGATTTAACGGGAACAGAAATCAATAAGGATTACAGTGTACCAGCTCGGTACACTAAAAGCGCCATCCTATCTAGGTCACAACTACACGCTCCATAGAAACAGCGTCCCGGCACGCGCATGCGCATAATGCGTTTTAACGAACTTAGTCGTTTTTCGACATGCTCTGTCTCTCTCCCATATGCCCATATACGCTTATAGCTCTACCCAGAGGGGCGTGTTCAGGAAACAAATCCTAGATGGGTGGCGCGTACCGAGCTTAGCTGGTACGGCCGGTACCCGACCGGTCGATCTGAACTACACCACCCCCTCCTAGTTTGACATCCGTGTCAAACGATCGCACATTGCGGATCTACGCACAGACGTACGCTAGGCGGGAATTATGGACTTCCCAGGTGGGTGCGTGGCCGGACAGGAGTAGTGACGCATAGACGCGTATTCAGGAGACAGAGCACATAGGGGTACAAGAGGAGGGGGAGGCATACTTTTAGTTTACAATCTTTGACCTGGAATTATTTTTCCAGGCCTTTATTTTTTGTGTTCTTTTTATTATTAATATTACGGTGCGTGCTATAACTTTATTTAGTATATGATCCTAAACAATAGCTCGCATGGGTGTTCCCGTTGAGTGCGGATAATCATAATCTCCGCAAAAAACACCCAAGCTCCAACGATCACAATTTAAGTTTGTAAATATATATAAAAATATAATAACAAAAAGACAAGATATATATATATATTACCTATGTAACATACCCTTATGATGTATGTTTTTATTAATCACACCGAATTACTTGCGTATCTCGGGTAAATAAAGGGGCACGCAACACGTATCACCAAGTATTATTATAATATATATATATCTAAAATATCTATTTGTCCTTGCGGGTCCGCAACGGGCAGCTCTCGCTGACCCCATATTCGTCCTGACATCTAAGACAGGAAGAAAAATAATAAGAAAAATTAGATATATAATAATAACTTAAAAACTGGTTTATCAGGAAGCCTCAGCGTGGCTGAGACTGCATGACGTGATTGTGACATTATTGCACTGCGGGAGGTTGTATTCTTTACGTCGCACATGATGTTCTTACAACATTAGAGTCTGCAGTGCTCATTTTGTATGAGACACAACTGGGCACTTGAAGTGTGTGGCTGTGTGGGATACCCGTAGTCATCCTAGGGACGGGATTTAATTGATCTAACATATATAATAAGAAGAAAAGTATTTAAAAAATAAAGTAATAACACATTTCCACGAATCCCCTATTAACATTTCTGTTGAATTACACATGATTACACCTTAGCAGCGAAATTTCCCCATTGAGTTTGGGCCCTGCGACTGACGGTGGTAGGTCGCAGTGGATGCACTGTCATTGCTGAAATGCTCTCATCATTATTATTATTGGCACTTGTCCGAAATATCCGAAGTGATGGTGGCGGAAATATGGGCGTCCATGATGTCTGTCACAGTTACCGCTGGCTCCAAGATATCCGTCCGTGTAGCAGCGGCGGTACTAGTAGCTGCCAATGTTGCTGATGTTGCAGTGACGGTAGCTGTCGTGATGATGGCAGTTGTAGCTGGCATGGTGGTCGCTGTAGTTGTGGTGGTGATGGTGGTGAGCTGTACCGTCGGCTGAAGACGTGGTGCAGGAACGGATACGGCAGGAGACGACATCTTTCGGAACTTAGCGTACATTAGCAGATGACTAGCAGTAATGTTAGGTACGGGATAGATATCCTGGGTGTGGGCGATCCATCTTTTTCCCATGTATGGTCGTTCCGGCGTGGTTCCCTTCCTGATTGCGGGGTCAGAAAGGCAAAGAGGCGGATGCTGAATAACACAGGTCGGAGTTACGCTGATTGTCACAGGCGGTGATGATCCCGGTCCTTCGTCTATGGTAAGTTCAGGTGGAGATGGAAACTGCGGATAACAGATGTCGTAATCACCACTGAGATTGGCTGACTGGCTACTACTGTCTGCGATTCTACGGTGGCGGGTGTGGTAACCGTAGCTGACTGGGTAGTAACTGATGTGGGAGCTGCCATACTGGATTTTACGGGAGATTTCTGCTTCCTACTTTGCTTCAGGACCGGTGTGGGTGAAGTGATAGGTACTGGCATAACATTTCCAGACACGACTGCGGGCAGAATTTCATGTCTGGCTGTCGGTACATTACTTGCTGTAGCCGTGGGAAGACGATGTCCAACGGGATATCTACGCGTGGTGTTTTTTGTGCGGGCCATTTTCTCGGTCGGGAGAACATTGACCGAGAGCCGAAATTCGACACTTGTACCCTTTGGCCTTCCTGGTGTGGTTCACTGTCCCCGCCATGTCGGACAGACACCCAATTCCCCAGACAGGATGTAGCCTAGGCTAGGTACCTTTTCGTATATGCCTGAGATAAAGACCTGTCCAAATCAGGGGAACAGAATCTGGAACAGTCAAGATACACACTGCCGACTCCCGAGCCGAGTGGACACAGTACTGGGCGCCAATAGGGTTATCTTGGCAAGGGGCTGTAGCCCCGCATAGACCGTACCATGGAGGCGATGTCTGCTAGACGCATCGCAACTAAAGCCCTCGCGTAGATCATACGTTGACGTCATTTTAGCTGAGAGGCCCTGTGCAGATCATACTTAGACAGCTCATCCACCCCACGGGTACCTGGGCGCCAGACTGCTCCACTGGTTCAGCAAGTGACAGGATACACCATCCCACACACATACCCTCCTGCTTCCCAAAGAAACACTTTTCATGTTTCTCTGATCACAGGAGGCATGACTCGCAATACGAACGCTTGCCATGGCCTGACTGTACATTGAGCCATCTTGACCACTCATAACCAAGAACGGGTTGATGAACCGACATGATCAAGACAACCGGCCATGGACCCAGTCAATAGCGATCACCATCTGAGCTCATGCTCAGGGGCAACCGACGGTCTGATCCGTACCTATCTGCCAACAGAGTACGAACTTTGACCATTTTCTCCAGCCTTGCCTGCAGGCCATCTCTAGCAAACACAGCCCGCTAACTTCTAGTCTGCTAGAAATGTCCTGGGTGTGGACTGTCATCCACGTACCATGCATTGTCCACTTACTATTACCAAGGTTGGTCGGTGTGGTGCGGGATGCCACCTCCTCTGTTGCAGCAGGCTCTCTCATATCTGAAGATTAACGGTCAACAGACGACGAGTAGAGTGTGAAATGGACTGGGCTGCTGATGTCTGAACTTGGTGTGTAGATAAGGGATGCCAGTTGGATTTGGGGTGTTGGTGCGGCTATGGATATGGGTGCCGCTTGGGACGGACTTGGTGTGGCATTTTCAGGAGGTACCTTGTTGTACAGTTCTGCAGTTCTAGACACGCCAATGCTTCATCCAGCCTCTTCATTTCCATGCTATTCACCACATGTTCCACCCCACAGGAAGCATGGCTTGGGTCAGCCTCAGCTTCCGCTTGTGGTAACTCTATGATGGGGGCATAGCATGAAGTGGGTGGGAATGGGAAGAGATCGGAGGAAGGACTTTTCCATCCGGTCCATTGGACAAAACAAACACAAAATTCTTCAGATACGACTTCCCAGATCTAGTAGACCCGCGCTGAGGAGGGAGAGGGCGAGTACATATCTCATCATCGTTGTCAGCATTAGCCGCTTGTTCACCCAGTTTCTGGCTTGGTAGAACTGGGGCTGAACTAGCACCGTGGTGCTCTGCGTTACCATGGGAATACTAATTTCCGTAGAAATATCTGTCTGGGTACCGGTGTCATGAGAAACTCCCAGTCCGAGCTCTGGTGCTGGGTCGTCACTGACACACGGTTTAAGTCGATCGAAGTGGATGACTGAGCCATCTGAAGCACGAATGCGGTAGGTCGCGTCCGACATCTTACCTACTACCACATAGGGGCCTTTTCACTGGTAAATCAGTTTACTTGGCACGTTTGCAGACCGTCGTGAATCGTGTGCCCAAACCATTCTTCCTGCTTCATATGGATCTCCATGCACCCTCCGGTCATGCCATGTCTTTTGCCGCCGTTGTGCAGTGGATAGGGTTTCTCTCACTAACTTATGGGCTTGTTCTATCCTTTGACACAAGAGTTCGACATAGAGAGATGGTGAATTCCCCCCCCCCCCCTGGTATCGTGGCATGGCCAGGTCCAGGGGTAAGGCTAATTCACGGCCTAACATTAACCAAGCAGGGGTGTAGCCTGTGCTGGAATGTTCCGAAGTGCGGTAAGCCATGAGTACATACGGAAGCCGTAGATCCCAGCCTCCACAATCAAGGCGTGTTTCCTTGTTAAGCATCGCCGCGAGAGTTCTATTGAATCTCTCTACCATCCCGCTCCAGGGGTGGTATGGGGTTGTCCTTGTTTTGATGATATGGAATAATTTGCAGGGCTCTGATATGAGCCGACTCTCAAAATTACTTCCTTGATCGGAGTGCAACTCATAAGGCATACCAAAGCGGCAGAACACATTGCTGGCCAAGACCTCTGCTATGGTGGATGCCTCTTGGTCCGGCAGAGAAAATGCTTCTACCCACTTCGTAAAATCACGTAACACGAGGGTGTATTTATTTCCATCATCCGTCGTATTCAAGGGTCCGAGCACGTCGATAGCCACTCGCTCCCACGGTGCACCAACAATCTTAATTTGAGATGGTGCGATATGGCGTTGGCCAACAGCGCGTTTTTGGCATGGGATACATTTGGCAACCCATGCCTTGACACTATCCCGAATCCCGATCCAGTAGAATCTCAGTTTGATACGGGAAACAATCCTCTCCATGGCCAGATGTCCGGCGTTATCATGTAGTTGTTTTAATATAAGTTCTCAATAACTTTCTGGTACTACCAAACGGTCATTAATGTACAGAACATTATTTATTAATCGACATTCTTCGAACCGTTGGTAATAATATTTAGCCGTGGTGGATAGAGGTATCACCAATGCCTTAGGAGGATGTACCCCCTCCTGAATCCACGTGTATATATTTCGTGTCTGCACGTCTGTTGTTTGGTGGTGTGCGATTTTCTCCGGATTCCACTCTGCGCACTGCAATTCAGGGAACTCTGGAGATGGCTGTGCTGACTGTGTCACGGCGGTGGCCTCTTCGTGTTCAGCTTCCACGCCGATTCTGCTAAGTGCGTCGGCATTACCATGCAATTTGCCGGGACGGTGAACAACGTTAAAGTTATAGGCCTGCAAGGATTCCTGCCATCTCGCTACCTGGCCCTCCGGATTTTTAAAGTTCCTGAGCCATCGTAGTGAGACATGGTCTGTACGGAGTGTAACAGGGCGTCCATACAGAAAGTGCTTGTAATATTTGATGAAATGGACCGCCGCCAATAATTCTCGCTTGGTGGTTGCGTATCTTTTCTCCGTTTTATTCAGAGTATGCGAACCATAACCCAACACCTGCTCTGTTCCGTCTTCGGTGACCTGTGACAGAACTGCGCCGATAGCGAAAGCTGATGCATCAGTGTCTAAGATGAAATCGAGGTTTGGATTAGGGTGAGCAAGAATCGGGACGGTCGTCAAGAATTCCTTCAGTGCCTTGTAGGAGCCTTCACACTCACTCGTCCACTCAAATGGTCGATCTTTCTCGGTGATCTGGTAGAGGGGTGAAGCAATCTCGCTGAAATGTCGGATATAACGGCGATAGTACTGGCACAGGCCAAGGAAACTCTGTGTCTCCGTAACTGAAGAGGGCCGAGGCCACTCTACTACTGTCTTAGTTTTCGATGGCTGTGTAGCCACTCCATCACCGGATATGACGTGTCCCAGGAACTCAACGCTCTGTCTGAAGAGATGACATTTCTTCTGTTTGAGTTTCAAATTGGCCGTGCGGAAGCGGGAAAGCATGGTGTCCAAATTGTTTAATGTTTGCTCAAACGTAGGTCCAAAGACTATCACGTCATCGATGTAACAGAGACAGATTTCCCATTGCAGGGTAGTCAATACCTGCTCAATGAGTCGTTCAAAAGTTCCCGGAGTGTTGCACAAGCCGTAGGGCATCTTGCGGAATTGGAAAAGGCCGTCCCTACAAACGAATGCTGTTTTTCCCCATATCAGCTTCATCCATGGCTACTTGCCAGTAACTGCTAGCTAAGTCAAGGGTACAAAGCCACTTGGTTCCGGACAAGGAATCCAGGGCCTGATCTATCCGAGGTAACGGATAAGCATCTTCAACGCTAAGATCATTAAGGCGGCAGTAGTCTATACAAAACCGCATGGTTCCATCCTTTTTGCCTGCTAGCACTATAAGGCTAGCCCATGGAGAAGCTGAGGGTTCAATAATACCTTTTCGCAGCATGTCATTTACCTGTTGGTGTGCTTCCACTTCTTTGTGAACGGGAAGACGTCGTACCGGTTGTTGTATGGGCTGATTATTGCCCGTATCGATGGAGTGTCATACGAGATGAGTCTCTCCGAGATCCATATCTCCGGAGGAAAAACTATCACGATATTTATGTAATAGTTTCCGAATTTCTTGTTTTTGTGATTGCAGTAATCCAACAGTGGCACATAGATATAAATCATGTAGATGTTCGAGTAAATCATCAGTCGTTTGCTGTGTTGTGTCAGAAGGTGCTGGTGTTTCCAGTGAAATTATGTCCACTAAATGGCAACAGCGTACTCCTGGTTCCAGAGTGATGGGATCTGCGGTACCATTGAACACTCGAAAAGGTATTTTTCCTTTATCAGTAGTGTCCACTATTATACGTGGACTTGCGCCTTGTGAAGCGTTCATATAATCAGGGTCGGGTTCCTGCATGGCGATGTGTGTGTTGCTTCCTAACTGTGGTGCGGTGGCCCATAAGATCTGTTCCTGTCCCAGCTCAATTGTGGCGGTACTTGAATAATATTACCGCACACGTATCGTACAATGACGATGCTGGTCCAAGAGGGATTCGTCGGCTGTGTATGTTGAGTTCCTGTTGTCTGCGGTGTGTGATGGCTTCACTGGTACTGAGGAAATCAGAGCCAAGTAGGGCGTCGTTATGAATAGAGGTGATGACAACTCTCTGAATGAATTGCATTTCCTCTATTTGGATAACTAAATTAACTAAACCGGCTACGGGTACATCCGCTTCCGTAGTCGTCTGTAGGTAAATATTTGTAGACTTCAGGGGACGCTTTCTAGGAGGTGGGATGCTCTCATATCAGGGCTGGTTAAATACTGTAATAGAAGCTCCGGTGTCGACGGTGGCGCTAGTGGAAACGCCACTAAGCAGACAGGCACATTTGTAGATTACCTTTCGATGAATCTGTGGAAGAGTTTTCAATGATGCCATCCACGATAATGGCATTGGAGCAGCATCACTCTGTATATATTGCGACTGTTTCCGTATTGCTTCTCGTAATGTTGTAGTTGGCTGAGTGAGGAATGGGCCAGTTTGTCATCTCCGCTGGGGTGTAGGCTGTGGTGAAGACGGAGCTGGGGTAGCAATGGTGGTGGTGTTGTTGTCGTCGTTTCTGTGTGAGTAGTATTGGTATAGACGGCGGCGCGTACTGGATGGCGGATAAGTTCTACCTGTGCAAGCCATTTCCGGCAATGCTTCATAGGATGTCTTGTTGAAGCACAGAAGAAACAGCGTAGTTTCCACGGACATGTGTTCCTCCATCTATGTCGGCACTTGCAAATCCATGAGGTGGAATGAATTGTCTCTCCTGAATTGCTACTGTCTGGATACGGAAGATGCTGCTGATTGGGGTGGTGTTCTGCATACCATCAGAGGGCACCGAGAATCTAGTATGTTGGTGGCGGGACGTGGTGCTTTCAAAAACGTTGTTTCAGCGGAGGTACTACAACCCACCACTGCCGTTTTACATAGAAAAGAAGGTTGTCGTGTATAGCAAAAGAAGGGGATGTCCTTGCTGCGGATGGGGGAGGCAACGTAGGCACGGACATATTGGGAGCCGTGCTTTTTGGTGTTGATGTGTCCGTTACTTTCTGTGGATGATGTGTGGCCACTGAACGTTTTTGTGTGAAAGCCGCAATTGAGCCGAGAGAGAAATGCGGGCACCGAAGTGGCTCTTTAGATTTCGGTACCCTTAGGAGTTTGATGGTTTCTCTGGTTGCGGTGTGGTGCGGTCCGGAGCAGTCGTTGTGGAGGGAGGTCAGTTAGGACACCGCTCCCTCCAATGTCCTGGCTGTCCGCATCCGAAACAGGTGTTCGGTGGGGGTGCGGTGCTGGTATTGTTTGCTGACCTGAACTGTGTGGTGGCGAGGTTGGTGCTGAGTGTGGCTACCAAATTGGTGAGTGCAGAGATCTGCTTATTGATCTCTTCTATCCGCTCTCTCATGTTGTCGTTGTTGTTGTTGTGCTGGTTCTCACGCCATGGGCTCCGCTGTACCCTCCTCTGTGGGCACGGCCCCTTCCTCCATGCGCTTGATTCTGACTGGGCTTCTGCATATCTGATGGTGGTGGTGTCTGTGCGGTTGGTGTTGCTGATCTGGGGGGAGCACTAGCGGGCGGGGCGATAGCTGCACCCTCTATCTCATTGATAGGATGGAGTTGGCGTCGGTTATTTTTCTCCCGCTCTAGAAAGTTCTCAATACGAACCGCGGTTGCCGTTAATTGGGCCAAACTTCCATGGTTGCTGAGAAATAGGTTTTCTTTTAGAGCGGGTTCACTGCTTAATGCATCGATGAAAGTATCGAGATGCAAGTGAAGTACGCCCTCCGTATTGGTGCTCGGCTATGCCCGGGTGACTAGCCTCCGAATTTGGCTAGCTAACTCAGGAAGAGTTTCTCCCACGCGTCGTCGAAGATTTTAAAGTTGAAGACGACTGGTTTCTCCGAGGGCTGTGTCACAAAATCGCTCCGTGAGTGCTCGTTCCAACTATGTGTAGGTGGGTGTACAATCCGTTCCCAGATCCACAAGAACCTGCAGAGTTTTTCCCGAATGTTTTGCTGCGAGATACTCACCCATTTGTCTACCGTCCCAGCGGTTAGTCCGACTTATTATTTCGAACTGGATTTTATAATTGGTCCAGTAATTCTCCCCACTAAATTCGGGAGGGAGGATGACTCGGCCAAAACCGCGGGAAGAGTGAAGTGGTTGAAATCCGGGTGGTGCAGGTATCTGAGAAGTCGATGATTGAACTGAAGTTCGTCGTGGTGCCGGTGGCAGTGGTGTTGGTGTCTCCCGTCAATGCCGATGCCGAGGAGCTAGGACATGCATACTCCAATTTACTGAGTCCGCCCCGTTTGTTGAGCCATAGACCGGCATGGGTCTATGAATGGGAGGCGGATTGTGGTGGAGTGCGCAGCGTTCCTCCCGCTGTGAGGACTGTCATTCCTCATATGGCGCTGGTACAATTGGCTGACTCGAGACCACACTTGATGACAGAGAAAGGTGGTAGGTTGTGTGGCCAGAGCATTAGAGACGAGGGTAACTGCTTACTGTCTGCTGGTTTCATCGTAACCGCAGCAGTGCCTCTCGGTTTTGAGTTCTTGAATCTCTGTTCGACAACCGCCGCTAAAATTTATGCTAGACCAATAAGCAGAATGATGTTGGGCCAACCTAGACAGTCAATGTTGGCCGAATGTTATGTGTGTATGTGTTTGGGCCAACGTTGGGAGGAGGTATTGGGCCAACATGCTGGGCCAATGTTAGACAAATTAGCAGAATGACGTTGGTCCAACATAGACAGCCAACATTGGGCCAGCATTACAGCATACATTGGGCCAACCTGGGGCCAACGTAGTATTGTTCTCTGGGTATATAATACCAAACTACCATAAATATCAACAGCTGCTATCATCTTCTAAATTATTGTTTCATAGAAAACTATGCCAATTTATCACAAAGGTCATCACAAAATTCTCGAAATAATAATAATAATAATAATAATAATAATAATAATAATAATAATAATAATAATAATAAGTGGTGATAGGCATTCTTGTTGCTCCTGATTGTACTGTTAGACATGTTACCACTGCTACTAGGGCTACCGTTACTGCTGCTACTGCTGCTGCTGCTGCTGCTGCTGCTGCTGCTGCTGCTGCTGCTGCTGCTACTACTACTACTACTACTACTACTACTACTACTACTGCCGTCGCATCTGCAGCTGCTACTGCTGCTGCTGCTACGGTTGTTGCTGCTGCTGTTGCTGATGCCGCTGATGTTACTACTGCTACTACTACTACTACTACTACCACCGCCGCCGCTACTACTACTACTACTACTACTACTACTACTACTACTGCTACTACTACTACTACCACTACTACTACTACTACTACTACTACTACTACTACTAATACTGATACTGCTACCGCCGCCGCTGCTGCTGCTGTTTCTGCCGCTGCTGGAGCACAGCAGCGATGGCAACAGTGGTGGAAGCGATGACAGCGAAAGTAGCAGCAACAGCTACTACCACTATGTCGTCCACATCTAATACCAATTATGATGATTGTGGTGATTAACTACCGTATACAACTAGACTATTAACAAACACTATGCTATCTACACAAAGAATTGTACTTGCAATAATAATAATAATAACTCAACTGTTCTGTTTATATCTCAGGTTTGGTTAATCATACTGGACCCAAACTTGGGCACATGCTTCCTTATAAGGACAAAATATCACACACTGGTATTGAGGGCAAAAGGCCAAAAGTCACAGTAACCGTGGTAAAAAAAATTTCAACATGATCACTTTCTGTTTAGCTCAACTTAGCAGTTTATATCTATTCCTTGGTTAATCATACTGGAGCCAAACTTGGACATATGCTTCCATATACATATAGACAAGCCTATTGATAAGCCTTCTTTAGTTATTTTATGTTTGAAGTCAAGTTTCATAGATCATTGTAAAGTCAAGCTTCATGGTTGCATTTCTGTTTGAAACTGTTGGATAAACGGTTAGGCGGCCATCTTGGATGTCTTCCCACCAAACATTCCCATATTGAAGCAATGTAAAATGTCTTCTCGAGAACCTCTGGGCCGATTTCAAGTATATTTGACAGGACTTATTCTTAGGGCATAGGTACACAAGTTTGTTCAAAGGAAAGCGATCGGCCAGGTTGGCCTACAGCCATCTTGGAATTTGGCAGATTTTTCGAAACATCTTTAAAAATCTTCTCTGAAACCGCTTGGTGGGATCGATGCAAACCTCATGAAATATGATCTAGGGCTTACCACGTCACATACATAGTTTGGCTGAAGTTAAAAAATCAGTGACTGCTCGTCAATACAGTAGTCTGGATCGATTGAAGTTCTGGCACTAAAATCCCAAAAGACTAGAACAGTTCTCAATTTTTTGGTATGTGTAAATGCTATTTTCAAGGATTTCAATTTATATCTTGTCTTCTTGATGTAAACGATGATGCTTTGGGACTGACATATGCAACAACAAGGTATATATTCTATTCCATGTTGAAAAACGCTTGAATATGTTTGACCTACACGATTTCCGCATTTGATTTGGGGACATCATGATTTGATGCACACCGCAGGCCTACAATAGTTCTTTCTTGCCTTGTCCTACTTTGGTCTAATGGTTTGCTGCACATAATAGCCAGGAAAAGAAAGCGTGTCAGTCTCTTTGTAGTGTATTTCGGCAAGGCATACCATGTCAAATTTCATTGCCTTGTTTTTGATTTCGGGGTCATTTAGTTTCCAAATCCTCTGGCTATCTTCATTTGCATGGGCTCCACCAATATTCCAGAAACAAAATGTTAGCTTACATATTCCAGACATGAAAAAAGATAGCACATATATACGAGGTCATAAATAATACCAGCAAAGTGTTCTCAGCAGCAGTGGTATAAATATATTCAGTTCATCTACTTTGGACACTAGCTCCGGGGTCGGAGACAAACCCAACACCACAGGGACAACTGATTGCTAATCAATTTGAGGAGTTGCCATTCCATGGCCCTAGTACTAATTCCTAGGTAGATGAGTATGATTCTTCATCTAGAGATCCCTCAGAGTCCAGTTGTGTATCCACCATATCTGCATGCAAATAGCCACTACACAGAATAAGCCCAACGTGTAGGCATACTCGCTCTACATATCGACTCACCGAGCACAAACCCCATTTGTCCTGCAGCTATGTATACAATACCTACACTATAAGATTTAACCCTTTCGCCGATTATCCATTTCTCATTTCCGTTGAGCATTTCAGACTCTATTTGACAGGAAGCCATTGCTGCCTTAGGCAGTAATGGTCTCCAGCCAAACCAAGTAAAAATACACAACAGGGGAGAGAGAGAGAGAGAGAGAGAGAGAGAGAGAGAGAGAGTAGCCTACAGCTCATCTTTGATTCGACAGATAGTCTTAAGTCAATTATTGATTACGTCCTTGTGAGGGACAATGATTTCTATATGATCGAAAGTGTAAATATTCAGGATGCTGCTGAATTACTGTCAGATCATCATGTACTATTATTCACTCTTAACACCGAACTTCCAGTCCAGAATAAGAAACACCAAAATGTATTACCCACTGGGAGACTAAAATGCCATCAAGCTGGTCTTGATCACTACAAAATAAATATTGGGAAAATGATCAAGGCTATTCCAGCAAAAGACATAACTAGTGGTTTGAACATGGAATACATAAATGGTTATTGTTATTGCATCAAATGTGTTTTAGCAATCAGAAACGCTACACAGAAATGTGTATAGCAATGTCAATGTTAATTTGAGTATGTTTATTTGGAGCAATTGCACTTGCACAGGTCTGTGCATCTCCAATGGGCTTTCTTGCAAGCACACCTGACACCACAGCCAGTTTTGCCTTTACAACCACATTTAACCAACACTCTACTAGCTTTGGAAGCAACTGGAATCGCTGTCCACACTGGGGTCCATGAATTATTTTCTTTGTCAATCGTCCATCCGCACCCTTCATGTGATGATACTTATTGTTGTGGCAGGCTAGAGGTCACCCAGATTACTGCCTGGTAAGCAGCACGATTCGAATGTTACAGTAGAGCACCTTGAGTTCGCGGAATGGTTTCCAGTGTTTTTCTTTCTGAGAAAACATCCCTTTGCGTGTCTCTTTAACACAGTTCAGATGGCTGGCCTTATCATATAGGACAACTGTGAACTGCTCAAGCAGCTTGAATTGTTCAGCATCAACATCTAGCTTAGTGCATGGATTCTCCACCAAAACATGAAAGCTTTTGTGACATCAGGATATGACGCCCAGGCATCCCATGCCGATCTTTTTCTCTTTCCAAAGAATTCAGAGACTGTATCACAGCCTGTGAAACTGTGGAAGACTGGTAAGGCCATTGAGTTGTCTTTTCCTAGTGCCTGACTGATTGCATTGATGTGAAAATAGGTGAAGCATTTCCCTGTGTCGAAAGCCACCCATATGTCTGCAGCAGGGCATATACTTTATAAGTGGTGAAACTTCCCAATTAGGATAATGATAACATCCGTATCCACAGTATGAACAAGACATGTGGCAGAGTTATCCAGCAAAGCATCCTACACATGAAGCAGTATTCTTGTGTCCGCTTCGTCATGATCACTTTCTAGCATGCTGTGGTTGGTTCCTCTGATGATAACTCTTTGACTAGATGTAATAACAACCGCTTTTTGAGTGGGAAATTCATGGGCAGCAACTTTGTCTTTGAATCACAGAGACAATCTGGCCAGTTCCCAGGGATTTTATAATCGACATATTCATCAAAGGTTGTGGTTCTCTTTGGAGATAGTAGATGCACAACAGTGGCTCCGTCTAGAACTTTAATGTCAAATGTGCTTGGAGGCTGTAGCTTAGCTAATTTTTCTCTGGAATACAGCTGACCAGAAGTAACAAACAGGTCGATATTATCATCTAGATCGTGCACGTCCGCAGAACCTATTTCTGTATCAGTCGTTTGGATGAGACAAGTTAGCAAGTCAGATTTCTTTCCAATGCAGACTTTACCTCTGTCAGAAAGTGAGGCGGGATATAGATGATTCTCATGCATAGAAATACATCCATATCCGTCTCCCTGTGCAGATCTACTATGTATAATGTGGAGAAAATATCTACATCAGTTTTCAGAGTTGTGATCGTATCAGCTTGTTTAGTTTTCTGTTTAGGAACATGATACCTGAAGAGTCGTAGGGAGATTTTCTTGATTGGTTTATGAATAGAGCTGGTGCAGTCTATCAGCATTGATTTGCGGTAGTCATCGTATTGATTCTTGCCCAAGACTTCCACAGTGCAGACAGTGTCAACAACATATTCATTCATAATATTGAAAATATCCAGGGTTAGTAGCTTTGGTTAGGGCTGTTCGGTTATGGAAATATATAATCGATTATGATGTCTGGGAAATAATCGATTTAATCGGATAATCGATTATTTAATCTTGGAACTTTGAAAGTAGCAACTAAGTAGTGAGGGGGAGAGTAGGAGGGGAGGGGGAGGATGTGGGCGCGTGAGGAGGGGGGGGAGGGAGGACACGAGTGAACGCACGCGCGTGAGAGAGAGAGAGAGGAGAGTATATCTTTCTTAATAATAATAATAATAAATAAATAAATAAATAATTAAAATGCCTGATTTTCTATAAAAATAAAAGAATACGCAATTTTGTAAATTGGTCATAGTTAGGTTTATATTACGTCAACTAAGTAGGCCTATGAAAAGACCGCAAGACGTTCAATAGGACAGGCTATATCATCACAAGTCCTCTGATTGGCTGAATATGAGGAACAACCCCGCCCAATATAATGAAGTCAATTTGGAATCTATTGTTCACTCGTTCCCATTGGAGAGCAGTCTTAAAAAGCCGGAGCGTATGCTCAGGTTTTCAAGCCAGTAAAAAGGTGGCAATTTAATTTTAACATTACAGAGATTAACGTTTAATTATATAAAGCTCTCCCTTAGCGCCTATCTACGATGTTTCCCTATTTTCCAGCATTATAAAAGGCGAATATTTTGAAAATTATTTGACTGCAAGTTGTTGCTGTCTTAGGCAGTGTAGTACTGATCGACCGGACGGGTACTGACCACCCCAGCTGAGCTGGGTGCAGAACGGCCACTCTGGATTTATTCCAAGCACGACCCCATAAATTGGAGGGTATGCGTATGTGAGGCCTATAGGAGGCTTTTGTTGAAAATGGCTAAGTCCATTAAAACGTGTGGTGCACATCGACGCGTTAAGCAGAGAACCCGCCTTGAAGGAAAAATTGTTCCTTCCGGAGCACGGTAGCCTCCTTCAATTAACAACCACCGCGGTTCGTATCGAAAACTTCTTGGAGCGGGAGAAACACACTCGCCGCCAACTGCATCCTATAAACGAAGTTAATGATGTAAGCGTCCCCACCACCACAACAGAATCCACCACTGCAACCACCAACACCGCAGCATCTGACCAACACGCGCACCAAGAACAAAACACCAGGCAAAATCACACGTCTAGAGGAAGGGGGCGTGGCCAATCCCATCACGGGGGCCACAACAACGCACCACGATGCGGGAACAAGCATAATAATAACAACCGACAAAATATGCATGATAGGTTAGAACAGATTACTAAACAGATCTCTGCAGTCACCAATCTGGTCACCTCACTCAGTACAACAGTAGCCACACAATCCACCACCAGACTAGTCACCACTACAGTTTCAGCACCGCCACCAAACATGTGCATGGGTCCACAAGAAGAAGCATCGTTGAAAGGATGGAAAACTAGCACGCCGTCACTGTTTCTTCTGCGTTTCAACCAAACATCCCATGATGCACTGTCAGAAGTGGCTCACACAGGTAGCCCTCACCCGTGAACGCGAAAATCCTATCCGCACTGCTGTTTACACCAGTTCAGCATACACGGAACCAGCAACAACGTTAAATTAACACCACCACCATTGCTACCCCCAACTCCGTGATCGCCTAAGCAATCGCAGCAGCAGCGACGACGGGTTGGTCCTTTCCACACTCAGCCACCAACTGCACTCATGGAAGCCATCCGGAAACAAGCCGACTATATACAGAATGATACCGCACCACCCACATTTCCGCAAATGGTATCATTGGAAACTCTTCTGCAGGTCCACTGTAAAGTAATATATAAGTGTGCCTGCCTGTTTAGCAGTGTTTCCACAGATGATTTGTACTTCTTTTGCATTACTACCACACACCAAATATGAAGTGTCAAAATTGTTGGTGGGTGGTTTAGCAGTCTTTTGTGGACATTTTTGCAAGTGCAATATGGCTGCCAAACACACTGAATTTTGATTGGTCCATGGTGCCCATGTTTTGTTGATGGATCAACTTCCCTTGAACAAATTTTAATGGCCTGATCCCTTCAGCGGTTCTGGAGGAGTCATTTTCGGGAAAAATAGGTCATCCAACATGGTCGTCGAACCATTTGGTCAATCAAGTCCTCTTGAACAAGCTTGGCTTACCTCTTGGCCTAGATGAAGATTCCCCAAGCGGTTTCGGAGAAGATTTTTAAAGACATTTCCTAAAATCGGCCAAAATGGTCGCTGGCAAATTGGCCGATCGGGTTCATTTACACAAACTTGGATCCCTATGCCCTAAAGGATGCTTCAAGTCTTCTTGACCAAACTTAGCTTACCTCGATGTTTCATGAGTTTTGAATTGATTCCTCAAGTGGTTTTGGAGAAGATTTTTAAAGACGTTTCCTAAAATCGGCCGAAATCCAAGATGGCCACCAGCCAAATTGACCGATTGCATCCATTTGAACAAACTTGGATCCCTATGCCCTAAGGATGTTTCCTGCCAAATATAATTGAAATTGGCCCAGTGGATCTTGAGCAGAAGTTGTTTAAAGGAAAAGTTGACGGACAGACGACGGACGGACACATGACAGACGGTCACGACAGCATAAGCTCACTCGGCCTTTCAGGCAAGGTGAGCTAAAAACCAGAGCCTGCGTCTACTTAGAATATGAGCTCTACAGGAAATAATTTGGCAAAGAAATAATATAAAACCAATTTCGGCCTCAAAATCCATCAAATAAAATATCAAATATGGACACCAAACATGCTATATTTGATTGGCCCATATTTGCAGGGTGAACATCTCTGTGTTGTTCCGACTATGTCCCGGTCAACGTGTCAGTCAATGACCGCAGAGCGTGTGTGTACTGTGCTATGATGTGTGCAGTGAGAAGCCATTTTGTTCTAGTGGATTCCTTGTGCGTTATATTGATCAATCCACCCTGTGTCTTCCCAGCTCTCATTAGACTCTGTTAAATTGTCATATCAGACCAGGTACCACTCCAATACAGTTTAGCATTCCTGCGTACAGCAAAGTTCCCTTCGTGCATGGGACCATCCAGACAAGTACATAGATCATCAGAATCTTGGAGGTAAAGGCGACAACACGTTGTGTAATTGTTGTGCCCTGCAGCAGCAAAGAATGGCAACATTAGTTGTGTTGCCTTTAAATGAAGGAGCCAATTACCAGTACGCTCAGCCCTGATGAACAATCATACAATGGCGACAAATTCCATGAACAACGACCACAATTTACCAGTTCTTGATTTCTCTACGTTTTCCTTCAAATTAGAAACTTGCTTACATAGGTCTTGCAAATGGTCATTGTCACAAACATCGTCTGCTGAAATATCATGTGACATAATAGCATCGTATAAATTGCGCAGCTCTGACCACATATCATCCGTTGACATATGTGTTTGACTTTCACAGCATGTTTCTGTTTCGGTTGTTTGCTCATCCGAAGCGTCATCGCTATCAGGATCAACATCACTTTCTTCATCTTGCAGCTCTGCAAATTCAGATTCACCATATGTACTGCTGGGTTTGTTGTCTGCCACACACGTTGAACAAGGTCCCCTGGACTACACTGAGCTTACCCTTACTAACATATATGTGAGAATGCTGTTCAGGGTGACGGCGGACAGCATCAAAGTCGAGCTCTTCAGCACATATCAAACAATGAGTATGGTAATCATAATGATTAGATTCGGAGTGCAGTGTAGGGGTAGATGGTCGCACTCCTTCATCGTTTCTGTTTTGCTGTTGCACTTTTGCAATATTTGTAGGCAATGTGTAATTTTTGTAGCATTTATCGTGTACATAATGTTCGTTCGATGGAGATAGTTTCAAATCAATACCATCTCCACGAAGCTTTGAAGCGTCAAGCAGCGTTGAAAGCCCTTTATGACTAAGTTTTCTAGAACTGCTGCTATCATGGGAAACATTACATACAACACATGGTTTTTCTTGCGTAGGGTCAGACATAATTGTACTAAAACATTAATTAGCATGAACAATGTGATTTTGACTCTATATATTTATCGTTTTATAATTGAATCAACTTAACTTACTTCAAGTAACATTTTCTAAATTTACCCCTGACTATATATTATTGTAATAGTAAGAATAATAGCGTTAGGAATATTTATATCATTGACTGCATAGTTGCGATCAACATGCTGTCCATATGTGTAAATCTCTCCGTCAGATCTTTAAAAAAACTGGCCATACATTGATGTACCATGTTCTGGAATTCACACTCATGTATCAAATCATACATGGTTGTTATACAGGTTTTACTGATTAATTTTAATTTACATTAGTATGTCTTACAGGTTATTTGACTGGGATCTGTTGTCATATACACAATTGACAATAGCAATTGTCAGTAGGTCTAATTTTATACAATTCTCAACAGATTACCTATTTATGCTAAATATTTTTCATATTTCGTTCCCTACCTTCAAAGGGTTAAAAATCAGGTTTCCCCAAGTGTGAATTTGTGAGAATTTCTTGTGTGGACTCTGGACAGTCATAAAAAGTGTTTGGAACACAAAATCGTCTGTTATACAAAATGTCCGGGTTAGCCTATATTTCTGTTGATTTCAACTGGACTATTCATGGCATGATGGACATGCCAATAGAATGTGTTTGTGCAAGCCTCCCCATTTATGACAGCTTGTTATAGGTACAGACCTAACGAATCAATGATGAAAATACATTGAAAGGTACAGGTATCCAAACAGGACAAGCCTCATTATTCACCATCCAAACTCTGTTGTCTTCCTCTGACAAATTAGCCGTTTGCAGAGATTGTTAAGTGCCATTCATTGGAAGACAAAAATCCATGTAATCGGATCCCGAAATGTATGGCTGGACAAAGCACACAATGTTTATAACACTGACCAACTTCGCTTCTAGTTAACGCAGAACTCGCTCCAGCATCTATCATGCATCTTATCTAGGGTGAGTGAAAGAGTTGCAACTCGTGCCCCATATTCTGTGCTTGCGCTCGCAGAAAGTAACAATATAGTTTCGTTTCTGGTCCTAATGCATGTAGGAACTGCATGAGTGTAGAAATGTAGGAAGAATAATTTGGTTGGATAGTTTACCCACTCACGTAAATGACTTTAACAGTCATATCATATTTGTCACAGTGCAAATAACGGCACCCATCTTATAAATCAGGTAGAAACCATATACTAAATACAAAGCAAATATTTCATGAATCTACTTACATATAGAATGATGTTTACACAGATATGTTGCCACAAATACTGTCAAACTTGTCTATAGCGACCACCAAATTGCCAACCAAAACGTTGTCACTAAAGACTGGCTGTCTCTTACTACAACGCAATTCTTATACTAAATAGCTTTTGTGACGACTCCTCTTAAAGAACCACCATCTTTTTCCCCCAAAAGCAAATGATCGCTACAGACAGGTTTAGCTATATATCATGTATGATATCATTCGAAAAGCTTATTTGTTTACTAGCTTCTGGTAGTGGCTATATTGGTCACTATTAAAGGTGAAGATTCACACCGAAATGCTTGAAAATAAAATTGATAAAATTCTTTACTTTTAGAAGCTTTGAATTGTGAATCTAAATGTAATGAAACGAAATAAAAATCTTAACATATGATGATTTCATTATGCATAAATTAATATAGGTTTTTCTTGAAATTGAATTAGAGGCATGAGTCCCTAATTCAAATTTACAGCTAAAAAAAAAAATTCATATGGAAAAAAATTCATCATATGTTAAGATTTATTTCGTTTCAGTACATTAATGTACAAACTTTAAGCCTATAAAAGTATACAATTTTAACAATTTTGTTTTCAAGCGTGGACTAATGGCTAGGTAGATGGATGGACACAGACGTGCACAACATGATTACTACATGTAAATATCTCTGCTTTCGCAGGTCTATATCTGATAAGTAAATAGATGATTACCTTAAGTAACCAGAGAAAAGTATCCTAAGGATGACGAATAGGAACACCATACTAGGCTTCTCATTTGTGAAGAACCAAAAAACATGACTTTATTTACTTCAGTAAGAGTTTAATATAATAAGGTATCACATGCACCTCATCATTATTATTTATTATATTATTATTATTATTATTATTATTATTATTCTCTGTATAACTATAATACAATAAAATAAAATAATTAAAAATGTACAGAAATTGCTCGATCAAATGTGATTAAGCACTTAGAGTACCTTAACCAATACTAGTAACACTCCATTAAGGTCAGGTGGTCTTTGTCAACCATTTCTAGCTATGACAAGCCCATTTCTAGCTATTACCTGCCCATCTCTACTATGACCTGCAGATTTCCAGCTATGACCTGCAGATTTCCAGCTATGACCTGCCCAGTTCGAGCTATGACCTGCCCATGTCTAGCTATGACCAGCACATTTCTAGATATGACCTGTCTATTTCTAGCTATGACCAGCCCATTGCTAGTTATGACCTGCTCATTTCTAGCTATGACCTACCCATTTCTAGCTACGACCTGCCCATTTCTAGCTATGACCTGCCCATTTCTAGCTATGGCCTACCAATTTCTCGCTATGACCATTCCATCTCTAGCTATGACCTGCCCATTTCTGGCTATGACATGCCTATTTCTAGCTATAAGCTGCCCATTTCTAGCTATGACCTGCTCATCTCTAGCTATGACCTGCGCATCTCTACCTATGACCTGCTCAGCTCTAGCTATGACCTGCTCATCTCTAGCTATGACCTGCCCATTTATAGCTATGACCTTCCCATTTCTAGTTATGACCTGCTCATCTCTAGCTATGACCTGCGCATCTCTACCTATGACCTACTCAGCTCTAGCTATGACCTGCGCATCTCTACCTATGACCTGCTCAGCTCTAGCTATGACCTGCTCATCTCTAGCTATGACCTGCCCATTTATAGCTATGACCTGCCCATTTATAGCTATGACTTGCCTATTTCTAGCCATGACGTGCTCCATCCACCTTTTTTAAGCATGGTGGAATCGATTTGCAACTTTAAAACCTGACTTTCCAGAATCTAGATTTTAAGGCAACTAAACACTTAGGTAAGCTGTTGACTATTTTAAAATTAATTTGACTTCGCGCTGTTGCTGCTTATGGCATCAACAGTTCCCAGTCAAATTAGTATCAAAATATTCAAAAGAATGTTTATGAAATTATAAATTCAACAGATACAATTTGTACACTTTAGTGACAGACATGTCGATTGTTGTGATAAAGCTATGTCTCTCTTATAGTAAATATACTTTCCAGGTCAAAAGCAATCTTTTTTGAAAATTTAACACTGTCCAGTGGTAAATGGTCAGTCATTCCATGTCCTCTTGCACTGCAAGACGAGATTTTCTATGTGAAAATTGAAATTTTCTTGAAATTATGACGACTAAATGGTTAATGGCTGTCCAAATCAGAAATTATATGCAAGAGTTCTTCCAGCAGTTTTGTTAAAATTGATTACACATTTCATCCAATCATTTATATAATTGAGACTTTTAACCCTTTAACCCTCAAATTTGTTTTAAAAAATAAACATTTTCTCACTGAAAATGTCCATTTGCAGACCAAGAGAATACTATTTTTGAAAATTTACCACTGAAATGGCTGGCTCAGTTATCGAGCCAGTCATTCCAGTGGTAAATTTTCAAAAATAGTCTTCACTTGGTCTGCAAATTGACATTTCTCAAGAACACTGTAGAAGCTATTTTTGGCTGACATGAGTGTTAAATGGTTAAACAAACTCCGGAATGTTTTAGGAAAACAAAGATAGTTACCAAAAAAGGCCTGTCAACTTTCTGTATTGAAGTTTTTAACTATACCACCCAGCTAAGTTTGTTTGAGATTGAAGTCTTTTAGACAATTTCCTCGAAATTTTTGAGAAAATTGACCAATCAATTTTTATGTACCGCTATATATGTTCTGAAGCTAACGACACTAAAGTCATAGAGGAGGCGGTAGCTCACGCAGGAATGAGCAGAGCTGTGAAACCCGCGACCCTGGGTTCGCGTCTCTGTTTGGCCAACTGGTGATCGCTGGAAACATAGGCAATCTCCTTCACTCCTCGTCACCTATCTCCACCCAGGAGTATAAATGGGTACCAGTGTAAAAACTGGGGAAGTTACCAATAAGACTGAAATAAAACCAGCCTAGAATGGTGTGGATGGGACTTGGAATCAGGGACTCGATAGACGCCAACCAAACCAATAACTTCTTACACTGATGACATTCCAGGTCAGTTTGATGAGTTTGACGACTGGACTTACTGCTATGGAGAAATATACTATGACCACCACAAGACTGGGCCCAGGCTTAGATGTTAACATTTTTTTTACCTGTCCTGTAGGCCAGGTGACTGAAAAAAATTTCACTTATCCTATATAGAAAGGATTTGCCCAACATTTTGATTTGATAATCTAATTAGTATATTTTGATGTAATTTTGCAATATGCCTTTATCTGGTAGAGCTTTTGACCTGTTTATATTAGATTTCACCTGCTCCATGGGATATGACTTGCCAGGGAAAGGTGTGCAGCCCTTAATGTCGAACTCTGTGGTCAAGCAAGTTTCTGTACAAACATTCTGACGCATGTTACACTAGGGTCCTGCTAAGCGGTTTGATTAAAATCATCTTACCTGTTAATGAGTTTTTATACAATTTCCTAGAAATCAAATTTATACATAGAGGTGCTGAGGCTGACAAGTCAAAGGTCCTTCCAGGTAAGTTTGATGAGTAAAACCATTTCCTGATCATTTTCGGAGTTGGCCACCAAGAAAATTGACCAATTAAATGTCTGCATAGAAACCTGCCATGATTGGATCCTTCAAACCAAATTTAAAATCGGAACACTCACTTGAGAACCAGTCCCTGCTGGCGTCCAGCTAAGTTTGCTTGCTATCGACGCAAGTAGGCTTTTACCAAAAATGTTAAATTAGCAAAATTTTCTCACAGCTATGTTCATTTACTCTACAATATATACACAGTAACTAAAATTTATTTTATAGAAAGAATAATGTTTTGTAGTTTTCATCTCACTCTCTATCTCTCACTCTCTCTTTCGCTCTCTATATCTCTCATTCCCTCACACAAAAACAGTTTAATCGAAAGACAGGCTGTTGTCGCGGTCCAATGTGGATAATAAATATACAAAGAAATATATATATATATATATATATATATATATATATATATATATATCAGGGCTTCAGAAACAGAATTTTCCCAGCCGGACACGCCACTTTGGAAGGGGGGCAGAGAAAATGCATGATGTAATACCGCGGCTTCTAATAGGACAAGGGCTGTAAATTTTCTAAATCGAAAGCTCCGAGTAAAGGGGAGGGGGGCCACTTCTATTAGGCATATTTCACAAATCTTTTTTGAAAATGATACCAAAAATAGCATGAAAATAGAACACTTTTCACACTAGAAAATCTTACCATCTTATGCCTATGCTTAATGTATACCTTATATCCATCATCGTGGGAGTGAAATTATTAATTGGGGGCCGCCTAAATATTGCGCACACTTTAATAAACATTGTTTATTTCATCAAAATTAATCCAGATTTTGACATAAAATGTTGTCGAGATAAAATAGAAATCCCGGGATTTATCAGCTACCGCCTAGTGTCTCCCTTTGTATGACGAGTTTAGGGCGTTACTCGAGTAGCGCGATGACGCTAATATTAGTACCCGGATAGAGACTTGCTCAATTCATATATAGAGGAAGGGAGCTTTGAGTTGCTATGAGAGTCACGGCGTAAACTCGTCCTATTGCAGAAGCTGATTAATACTCGGTAGACTCGTCTGCATTTTACAGACATAAAATACCGGACTCGGGAACTCGGAATGTAGTGTATATATATAATCATTTCGTGATGGTAACCGAGTATTATACATTCAATCCGATCCGCATATTTGGTACCCGTTAAAATAATCTTTTCCCTTAACAGTTGTATCATACAAGGAAGTGACGTAATTTGAATGGTATTTCCGCGAAGTTATTGCAAAATTGTTTCAAATCTCATTTTATTTAACATTTATACGTTATTTAACTCACAAATTTTTTTTTATTTACACAAACTGATGAAATTTGGATGCAACTTCTATTAGATACATTTGCTGTTTTTTTTAATCACAATGATTTAAAAAAATACATATATTGCTGTCCGACTGGACATTACATTTACCGGTCATCGAAGACAATTCTTGGACATGTCCGGACAATAAGGACATTTTTGAAGCCCTGATATATATAATATATATATATATATGTATATGTATATATATATATATATATATATATATATATATATATATATATATATATATTAAGGCAATATACATGGAACTAATTAGCCACTGACATTGGCTAGGCAGGTAATCATAGATGCATATATACACTATATACAGTTTGAATATAAAATCATATAGTACAGTATGAAGCACATATGAAGGCCAGCTGGAGAATACAGAAATAACTTAGAATGGACTGTTAAATATTTTGAACATAATTTGATCAGAAGATATTGCTCCTTAACACTATTGAATGTCAAACCCATTAAAATGAAATTAATTTGCCATTAAAATACCATGAACCCATTAAGTCATCCCATGAAATCATGTTTCAGTAAATTTCAACAGTCTATGATTATCCCATTAAAAGCACCATTACAATACAAATCTTACTCCTGTTGTCATTAAAATACAATTAATATATGCCATTAATTAAAAAGAAATTTTGGAATGGCTGCTATTTCCTGTATAAGGGAAATTTAATGGGAGGTTTGATGGTCATTAAATAAGATATTCTGTTATGCAATTTGTGTATCAATATTAATGGCCATTATATACAAATCAACCACAAACTTCAACTCGATCACATCTTTGATGGCCATTAATCACATTATTATAAGGCAGCGATGTCTTCCAATTCAATTATGCTTAAAATATTCAACAGACCATTTTTAAATCGTTCTCAAACTTGTGCTAACTAACATGTTTCTCTGTTGGAAATATGTCACATAATTTAAGAGCGGTACTATATGCAGCTTTGTAAAAGTGTCAGAAGTCAATTGATTGACTGACTGGGAGACCAACCAATCAACTGACTAACTGGGAGACCAATCAATCAACTGACTTGGAGACCAATCAATCAACTGACTAACTGGGAGACCAATCAATCAACTGACTAACTGGGAGACCAATCAATCAACTGACTGACTGGGAGACCAATCAATCAACTGACTAACTGGGAGACCAATCAATCAACTGACTGACTGGGAGACCAATCAATCAACCGACTGACTGGGAGACCAACCAATCAACTGACTAACTGGGAGACCAATCAATCAACTGACTGACTGGGAGACCAACCAATCAATTGACTAACTGGGAGACCAATCAATCAACTGACTGACTGGGAGACCAATCAATCAACTGACTGACTGGGAGATCAACCAATCAACTGACTAACCGGGAGACCAATCAATCGACTGACTGACTGGGAGACCACTCAATCAACTGACTGATTGGGAGACTGAACAACTTATATTAGCCGAGGGTACTATAGCACCTGAAGATTACATGAAATAAGAATTTTGCGTAATTAAATGTCTCGCCTATCCTCCTCATTGCTGATAAACAGCAGTGTGACCGCGACCTTTGACCTTCACATTGATTCCTAACAGCATGAAAATGATGCATTTCAAGCCTACTTCAGATAAAGTTAACCAATACTGAAATATAAGCTGAAGCGCAACAAATTAAAGGGGCTATATCTGAGAGCTATCAATTTAATATATGGAACCATGTCCATAAAACGCGTCCAGTGGGTCAATAGTCTCATTTTAACATCAATTCTTATATATACAACTACTCAATGTCCAAGAAGATGCAAATTATGAATTTCACAAATAAAAATATGTAAACAAATCTGAGTCCCCTGCACTCCGTTTCATAGAGAAACCAGAGTATTCGTTACTTTGCGGTGGCTTGAGATTCATCGTAGGTCTTGTATAAACACAACCTATTATTATGCTTATTTTTTTGATGTCCCGATAGAAATTTTTGCGGTTACAGTCCTCTCACGTGTAGCTCTTTGATGTTTCGCATCGCCAATCGCTGAGGCATATTGTCTGTCGCCGGCAAATATTACAGTAAAAACAATGAAAATGTCCAAATTTATTTATATCTCGGAGGTAATTAAGGGCTTTGCAACATGATCACAGCGACACTGACTTTTCAGCTTGTGACCTCAATATCATCAACATGGTTTATACCAGCATAGGCAACGAGGTATCCAATTGTTGGATAGTCCTAGCCAATCATAAATCATAAGCTAAGAACCTCCAGTAAATGCAGACATATCGTTGAAAAGATAGCTTTGTAGCAAGATCACTGTACCCATGGGACATTTGACATTGAGACCTCAATGTCACCAGAATGATTCCAAACCAATGGAGGAATCCAGTTTTAGCTATGGCCCGCCCATCTGTAGCTAAGCTCTACACACACTTCCACTTTGTTAGGATCAATTGATCCCTGAACTCCCCGATTATCAATTTCAGGTAGGCTATTGAATATTTTGAAACCAATTTGACTGGCTTAATGGGCCAGTCAAATTACTTTCAAAATATTCAACAGCATGTTTATTAAAAAGTAAAGACACCATTCATACAACAACTCTTAGTCCGTCATCAATTAAGCGTTTGTGACAAACTTATCTATGTCATTCATGACGTAATTGATTATGACATTAGCTTGTACACGTCACGTAGCTGATTATGAGATCATATGAGCGACCGAGAAACTGGAATTTTCAATTATGCAAACATGTATGAAAATTATGTTCGATAAGCTTAAGCGAACCTGAACTATAAACAAAAGCGATATTCTAAACGTTCCTGTGGGAAAAGTAACACATAAGTCTCACTTACGCTGTCACTGTAGGAAAGGTGAAACCTATATCTCACTTCCGAGAGACAAAAACAATCAATAGTGGGATACATTTCTAGCTAAGCCCCATCCATTTCTAGCTAAGCTCCATCCATGCGTGAGTTGGGATCGATTTATATAACTTGAATCCTGCCACTTCCCAGAATCCAAATTTAAAGGTAACTTGAACCTGGTAGCTGGACAATAAGGTAGGTAAACTGGTGAATATTTTGAAAAAAATTTGACTTAGTGCTGTTGAGCGCTCAGTAAAATTAGTATCAAAATATTCAACATAATGTTTATTAAATAGTAGACATACAATTCATACAATTGATGAGTCAATGTTCATGACAGACCTAGATAGGTTATTCATTACGCAGGTTGATTGTGATGTCAGCCTACATGTGACAATTGATTGTGATGCCATAAACTTGAGTGACAGATTGCATCTATCAATAACAATGAGAAGTATGCAGGGAATAATAGATGCTTTACTGGTGACATGCCAACATCGAATGCCGATGTCAACATGATAACTCAAGATCATTGAAATAATTTGCTGTCCTAAACAAAAAGTTTTCAACAATTGTAAAAAATGAACATCAATTATGCATCCTTTTGCTTTAAAATATTAAACTTCTGATGGAGTAGAGGCAATGTTTATTTGTATGTGTGCATGAGTGCATGCAAGTGTGGGTGTGCATGCATGCATGTGTGGGTGTGCATGCGTGCATGTACATGTATATGTACAACATACAAATGTAATGAATCATTAAATATTTATGTTTAATAACTTTTTCTGCATTTAACCATTTTACTGGTCTGATTTGATGAAGAAAAACTTCTATTTTCTCATAGAAAATGTTGATTTGCTGACCAAGAGATGACCATTTTTAAACATTTACCACTGGAATGAGTGGCACAATAGACCGTTCCACTTTATCCATCCATCATATGATGTCATAATTAACTACATGAGGTGTAGAATGACATCATAATCAATGATGTCATGAATGACATAGATAAGTATGCATAAACGACGACGGACTAAGCTTTTCTGTACAAATTGTATGTCTTTACCATTTGATAAAGATTCTGTCGAATAATTTGAAATTAATTTGACTGGGCGCCCAGTCAAATTAGTTTCAAAATATTCAACCGCCTACATGTAGTTTTCTGGAAATTGATAGTCAAAAGGTTCAGAGATCGATCGATCCCAACACGGATGTGGTGTGGGTGGAGCTTCGATAGAGATGGGCGGTGCATAGCTAGAAGTGGAAAGTTGCATTCTCAAGCCAGTCATTCTAGTGGTAAATTATCTAAAAAGTTCATTTAGGGCGTGCAAATGGACACTCATAAAGACAGCTGCAGATGGATCTTCCGGCCCATTAATATGTTAACCAAAATACAAAAGCACCAGAACATTATTATTCACCAAAATGAGATTATAAAACTAAAATATCCAAGAAACACATTGGATAGCTTCATCCTCAGCTACATGTACACATAGTTATTAACTAGCTAAATTATCAGCATTCAATTCTCACCTACATTCAGCAATCCGACTACTCATTTTGGGAATTTGAATGGAGAGATCCAGATGTAGCTATGCCCCGCCCATTTTTTACAGATTGTTGGAATCGATTTTATATACGTTGAACCGTGAATTGCCATTTCAAGGTAGTTATACAAGTAAGTTGTTGAATATTTTAAAAACTAATATGACTGGTTGGAAAATCGTATTGAACTATGATATGGAATGTTGTTATTGTCTGACACAGCAACAGTTACCGTATTAGAAACACCGTTTTAAAGATGTTCTGTCTTCAGGCATGCAGCATTCTGAGCTGATCATATTTCTCTTCACCAATAAAAGCATTATATGTGTAGCATAAAAACATGATAACGATCTGTCACAGTCATTGCACAACAGTATTCAAGCAGTCAATTAACTGTCTGCCTGCTGAATTTCTACAGACTACAGTTTTCATGAGGTTTAAGTCTGGATATGCTGAATATTTTGAAAACAATCTGACTGAAAGTTGTTGGTGGCTAAGCCACCAACAACTTTCAGTCAAATTGTTTTCAAAATATTCAGCAGATCCAGAGTTATTGCCTATTGAAATTAGTGTCTGATGACTAGCAGCAGTCAGACGGTTACGGTACACACATGTATCACAGAAGTTCAAACTCCTCCTCCGTGTCGCTGGTTCCAACAAATGTGTATCCTGTAAAAGAATGAGAAAATTGTTGAAGTTTGAAGCTAGGGTCAAGTTCGACTCACTAACTATAGTCAGTTTGCTGGTTTACTGAACATGCGCAAATGACCTTACTCCAAGTTATATTAAGAACTTGTTCAAATATGTAGAAGATACACATTCCCTTAATTTACGTTCAAAAACCTTTGGTCATCTACATCTTCCAAAATTTAAATCTTGCTATGGAAAAAAGAGTTACACATATAAAGCAGTTCAACTCTGGAACGCATTACCTCAAAGCATTACACAATCTCCGACTCTATCATCATTCTATCATAATATTCAGAAGTATATGAATTCACATTAACCCTTTAATGAAAAATTTTGTCAAAATAAATCGTGACTGTCTATTTGCAGGTCGGGTGAAGACTGTTTCTGAAAATTGACTCCTGGAATGGCTGGTTCGGTTACCGAGTCAGTCATTCCGGTAGTAAATTTTCGGAAATAGTCTGCACATTTCTCAAGACCACTGCAGGGATCAGTTTGGGTCGGCTTCGTCATAAAATGGTTAATATACTAAATAACTGAATACTCAGTATTATGGATGATGAACTGATGAAAATTATATTTTGAGTCATTTCTTCCCTGGACATATCCAGTGAGTTAATGGAAACTTGTTCATATTAATGTATATATGTAATATAAAATGTGTGAGGGAGTGAGTCATGAGTGAGTGAGTCATGAGTGAATGAGTGAGTGACTGACTGAGTCAGTGTGCGCGTATATGTATAAGTGCATTTATGAGTGTGTTTGTATGTGTGTTTGCTGCTTATTTAACTGTATATAGTTTATTGTGTTTGGGAGGGCCTCAGGAAGATCAGTTTACTGATGATATACCCTCGATAAATAAAGATTATTATTATTATTATTATTATTATTATGCTATGCCCAGTCGGATGCCAAATAGTTAACTATAGTTCATTGGTACCCGGTTCCCCATTGAATTACTATTGTGGAAAATTTGGAGCCGGTACCAGTCTCGATTAACCCTTTCTGTTGTCTGTCTTGATGCCGTACGAAAATGGGTTACTTTTGTCCACTAAGATGTTAAAAAGTGTCCAAATACTATAAAGCGGGAAGGAAATGGGCCTTGGAAACATTGATTTACTACAGGGCATCATAATTTCATCAGACGTACATAAGTTAGGGAAATATTAACATGTTTATGTGCATTTTACCATGACAAGCAAACTCTATCCACCATTTTGGATTTTATGGCAATTTTGCATTAACCATCTGAACCGAGCTCGGACGCTCGGTTGACCATAGTTGACTAGCTAAGTAACTATTTGAAGTTTGACTGGGAATCTAGTTAACTATAGCTAACTATGGTTAGGAGTCGACCTTGACCTAGGGTGATGTTCAATTCACTGATAATAGTCTGTGAGTTTGTTTACTGATCATGTACATTGGCTATGTGAAACGAAAGCGATGCATATCCATTAATTTATAGGTTAAGAGAACGCTATCTTTTAACCCTTACAACTCTGAGGTCAAAATATTTAATTTTCAAATTACATTAATAGATGAACTGGTGTTCATCTTTCAACAAATATGGTGGAAGATGGTGCTGTCGTAGACACCATCATCGCCCACCGAAATTGCTGAAAAATGTACGTCAGTGTCTTTGCTATTGATGCATTAAAATATTGAATATTGGCATCAGTGTGGTACGGGGTTAAATTCCACCACTGGAATGACTGACTCAAAAACAGAACCAGTCATTCCAGTGGTAAACTTAAACGGCTTCTCTCGGCCTGCAAATGGAGATTTCTTACCACCAGTGCAAAGAGTTGAGCACTAAAGGATTAACAGGAATTCCGTGGAATTAAATGTCTTGCCTGTCTTCGTTTTGTCACAGTGACCTTGACCTTTGACATTGTGACCTCATTATCATCATGCTGCTTCTTAACAGTATACTCAAATGCGTAGTCAAGTTTAGTTACAATAGGATTCACTGATCCTGAAATATAAGCCGAGAAGTTTTGCTAAACGCAAAAACTTAGCATTGTTGACGCCGTCACTGGCATCCGAAAACTGATACATATGTCTCGCTTTCTGTTTCACAGACGAGGCAAAACCCCATAACTTTAATAATGCACAGAGACTACTTCCACCCCACCTAATCATAATTTTTGTGTAATGTGCGAACTCTGAAAGGTACAATACTTTTGATACACCACACATCTTTAGACAAAGATACACCCTTGGTGACCTTACAGAGTGTAGGTGGAACAGTGTCGAGAATATTATAGCCTGGACTTGCTGGAGAACAATCTATTAAACAACAGCACAAACATTAATTGTCTATGATGCTCAGTGAACCATGAAAAGTAGGCTACACCGACATACCTTAGATACATGACACCCCCTTTAGCCTACAGTGCACATATATACCAAGTTTGGTTAAGGCATATGAAAAACTCTTGAACCTACAGTCCGGACAAGAAATTTCTACAATGTTCAATGAACCATGAAAAGGATGTCGCATTGACCTACTTTTGATACATGACACACCTGTAACCTAGAATGCATCCATATACCAAGATTGGTGACTATATGTGAAAGACGCTTGAAACAATGGTCCGGATAATAAATCGAGGATGGATGCACAGACATACAGACGCATGCGCGGTCACTGATTACAACATTATATACCTAGGCTTGTGCACTTATTGCTTTGAGTGATCACGATCGATTATTTAAAAATAATTGTGATTACTCAATTAATCAGTCTCGGTACAAATTACGCAGACAACGATCAACAATACCATAGCAATGATGAAAGCTACAATGGTGTTTATATGTAAACACTTCCGTGCCACAGAGAAAGCTATCTTTGAAATGTATCACTGGAATTGCGTGGCTCGATACTCTAGCCAGTGATTCAAGAGATTCATGTTCAAAAGACTATTATTCTCTTGGCCTGAAAACAGTCCCTGGTTAAAATATCAATTTTTTGGACCGGTCGCATGAAAGAGTATTATAAGGTAGGTTTAGAAATATTCTATGCAGTAGAAATTATTCATGACTCTTCGATTATTTAATTTTTAATCAATAAATTCACGATCTAAAAAATAATCACGATTTTCGATTTAATCACGTAATCGCGCAAGCCTATATATACCTGCTCTTTGTGGGGCTATAATGAAAATGTCTGCTTGACGGACAGAGAGAATACATGACTATATGCATCATTACCTGCGCTAGAAACAGCTGCCATTGCTCCAAGACCAGCATCTAAGGCTGGCCAGTGTGGTGGTCGTTCTTTGTGCAATTCAAACATTGGAAGGCGATTAGCAAAGATAATCTGGCTATTTATGGTGTCACAAAGGTCATCAAATTCTGCTTCCGTTCCACAATAAAAGCCCTTAACAAAACATACAAATACATGTTTTAACTACCAGAAATGTGGTTGCAATGCAACCATGGAGTACGACTTAAAATAAATGATGGCTTATCAATCCACTTATCAGTGACCTGTGGCCTTTTTACCCCAAAGTAATTGTGTAATCCCTTCTAATTAGCATGTGTCCATGAGATTTAAACCACTAAGTTGGGGTTAACACCAAATGTTATTGTTGAGAAAACCTATAAGTTGTCATTTACACACTGATGTTGACATTTTCACACTGATATTGACATTTACACACTGACGTTGACATTTACACACTGACGTTGACATTTACACACTGACGTTGACATTTACACACTGACGTTGACATTTTCATGTCAAGGTGCTTGTGGCATGCTATCTCATTATATGGAAGCATGTGCCTGAACATTGGGCCCTGTATGCTTAAACAAACCTGAGATATAAAGTGCTAGATGAGCTAAACACAAAACGTTAATGTTGAAAAAGCCCTCACTTTTAGCAAGGATACAGTGACCATGACCTTTTGACTCCAAGAATGTATCATTTATTCTCATTATAAAGAAGCATGTGTCTAACTTTGGGCCCAATATGATTAAGCAAACACGAGATCTAAATGGTGAAGCTGAGATAAACACACTATGTTAATATTGAAAAATCCCAAATTTGTTCCGAAGATCACAATGACTTTGACCATTTTACCCTGATGGACATTGTGTGATGCTCTCTCATTATAAGGAAGCATGTGTTTAAGCTTTAGAGTGATTAACCAAACCTGAGATATAAATTACTTGCTAATGTTGAAAACATACCAATGTCACAATGACATTGACCTTTTGGTCCCAAGGTTATTGTGTCTGGCTCTCTTCTTATAAATAGTAAGGAAAAGTATGTGTCAGAGTTTGGGTCCAGTAACATTAACCAATCATGAGATATGAACTGCCAAGCTGTGATAATTGCAAAATGTTAATGTTGAATAAACAAAGTTTTTACCAATGTCATAGTGACCTTAACCTTTGACCATTTGACCCCCATGGTCATTGCGTGATGCCCTGCCCTCAGGAAGCATGCGTCCAAGTTTGGGGCCAGTATGATTAACCAAACATGAGATATACTAAGCCTGACAAGCTAAGTAAAACACAAATTGGACGCCGCTGCTGCCATCGCCATGTACCAGACGACGAAGAGGGTATCACAATAGCTTGTTTTATTTTGTAAAATCGAGCTAAAATGAGTGGAAGAATGCACATTTGTTATAACGTAGGCTATGTATACATAAACATCTACCTTGTATCATTATGCATCATACGATAAGAGCTATGAAGAAGGTGACAACCTGTATAAGTCAACACAAATCTAGGGAGATGATTGTCAGAAGTTAGAAAACAAGAGTTATGGTTACCGTACTTCACCTATTTGACGCCCATGCTCTAATACAAGCCCAAACCCCCCAACTTTGACATATGAGCTCCAATGACTTCAACCAACCTCAAAATATTCAACAGTTTACCTGCATAGTTGCGTGTACCTTGAAATTTATATTCAGGTTTCAATGTTTCAAATCGATTCCAGCACATGTAAAAACTGGATGGAGCATTGCTAGAAATTGGCGGGGAATAGCTAGACATGAACCCCTCTAGCATCCATCACAGAATCCAGAATTCTTCATCATTAAAAGAAAGTGAGCATTAAATGATTGATTACTACTCACCAGAGCCATAGATGGATCAATATCTGACATCTTCATCCTGGATGAGTGTGGACAATGGAAGCTCTCATCACAGTTAGGCTCAACATCTAGATCAACAAATGTCTGAGTAGTATGTGGATCAAGGTAGATAATCTCATCACCTGAAAATCAGCACAAGTATTCCCTGATTTTGCCCAAAAGGAATGAATTTGCCGACAGTTTGACCCGCCAATGCCTCAGGGAGGACAAGGTAAATCTGAATAGGACGCCGAAGGAGACTGTAAGCCACATACAACATTAGTACAGTACAGTTCAGAAATAACTTAGAATGTTTCCAAGACAAAATAAAAAGTACTGTTGAATATTTTGAACATAATTGGATTGGAAGACATTGCTGCCAATTACATGTATGCTCAAAATATTCAACAGAACACTTCTTACACCGGGTTCAAAATTGTACCAACATGTTTTTGTCTTTGTTTTGGAAACATTTTAACTTACTTATGAGCTGAACTGCAGTGTAGCAACACAGTGTTCAAAGGTAACCTATTAATGGCTAACCAAGTGAAACAAGAATTCCGCGGAATTAGATGTCTCGCCCGTCTCCTCTTTGTCACAGTGGGATTGACCTTAACATTGGAAAAACAGTTTTGTATCAAGATCAGTGACCTTGACCATTGACCTTGTGACCTCAGTATCATTATGCTGCTTCCTAACAGAACCAGCAACCACATAGCCAGGTTTAGTTGCAATAGGCTTAACTAATCCTAAAAAATAATCTGAGACGTTTTGTACAGCGCAAAAAACTAACATTGTTGACGCTGTCGCCGCCATTGTCGTCGCAAAAGTGATGCATATGTCTGACTTCTACAGTTGTTTTGGGAAACGTAGGAAACCTATTTTAGAAGACTAACTAGGAATAACTAGACTTGGGAACAGAACTAATCATTCTAGTTGTATGTTTTCTAAAATAGTTTTCACTTGTCCACAGATATATGGAGAATCACTGTAAACAGAGATTCTATTTTCATTTGCATATTTGGCAATTAAATGGTTAACAAAGTATGAATATACATGTTCCACTTACCCAAATATCCAATAAACCAGAGAGCATGGTTTGGCTTGCCACCTATAATTCCAACTGACTGCTTGAATAACAACACTTTCTGAAAACAAATATCTTGAAGATACAAATTTGTGTACTATTAGATACGTGTATATATTTTAAAAGTTTAGTAATGTCTTGTCAATGCCAATAAAATTCATTAGCTAAACTATATAGGATGTTTCGTTTGGTTGCAATATATTATGGTGCGGATCGGTTACCGAGCCAGTCATTAGTGGTACATTTTCAAAAATAGTCTTCTCATGGCCTGCAAATGGACATTTTCTTTGAGAAAATTGAAATTTCTTTAACAAATTCGAGGGCTAAAGGTATATTATGAAACTAATTTGAGAGCAAAATTCACGATAGCCACCAGAAAAATTGAGCAATCAAATTTCCTTTCTTGAAGGCTACCACCTATGCAGTCAAATTTGGTTATAATCCTCCAATTATTAATGAATGTTTTAAAGCACATGTTGATGGATAACAATAGCGATTGCCATGCCTTCATGCCAGGTGAGCTAAAATGACTACATGATTTAATGTCTTGAAAATGAACTGATAACATGGGGGTCATAGTCACTTCACCTTGCAAAATTATATGACTTTTCCATGAATGGAATTACACCATTTCCTGAATTTAATGACTAAATACGGATAATGGCATTGCTACACAGGGATTCTCATAACGGTCGTTTTGAGGGTACATGTACCAGAACATACTAGGGTACCAGTATATACCAGGGTACCAGTATATACCAGGGTACCAGTACATACCAGGGTACCAGTACATACCAGGGTACCAGTACATACCAGGGTACCAGTACATACCAGGGTACCAGTATATACCAGGGTACCAGTATATACCAGGGTACCAGTACATACCAGGGTACCAGTATATACCAGGGTACCAGTACATACCAGAGTACCAGTACATACCAGGGTACCAGTACATACCAGGGTACCAGTACATACCAGGGTACCAGTATATACCAGGGTACCAGTATATACCAGGGTACCAGTACATACCAGGGTACCAGTACATACCAGGGTACCAGTACATACCAGGGTACCAGTATATACCAGGGTACCAGTATATACCAGGGTACCAGTATATACCAGGGTACCAGTACATACCAGGGTACCAGTACATACCAGGGTACCAGTATATACCAGGGTACCAGTATATACCAGGGTACCAGTACATACCAGGGTACCAGTATATATTAGGGTACCAGTATATACCAGGGTACCAGTATATACCAGGGTACCAGTATATACCAGGGTACCAGTACATACCAGGGTACCAGTACATACCAGGGTACCAGTACATACCAGGGTACCAGTATATACCAGGGTACCAGTATATACCAGGGTACCAGTACATACCAGTATATATTAGGGTACCAGTATATACCAGGGTACCAGTACATACCAGAGTACCAGTACATACCAGGGTACCAGTATATATTAGGGTACCAGTATATACCAGTACATACCAGGGTACCAGTATATATTAGGGTACCAGTATATACCAGGGTACCAGTACATACCAGGGTACCAGTATATACCAGGGTACCAGTACATACCAGTATATATTAGGGTACCAGTATATACCAGGGTACCAGTATATACCAGGGTACCAGTACATACCAGGGTACCAGTATATACCAGGGTACCAGTATATACCAGGGTACCAGTACATACCAGGGTACCAGTATATATTAGGGTACCAGTATATACCAGGGTACCAGTACATACCAGGGTACCAGTATATACCAGGGTACCAGTACATACCAGTATATATTAGGGTACCAGTATATACCAGGGTACCAGTATATACCAGGGTACCAGTACATACCAGGGTACCAGTACATACCAGGGTACCAGTGTATACCAGGGTACCAGTATATACACGGGTACCAGTACATACCAGGGTACCAGTATATACCAGTATATATTAGGGTACCAGTATATACCAGGGTACCAGTATATACAAGGGTACCAGCACATACCAGTATATATTAGGGTACCAGTATATACCAGGGTACCAGTATATACCAGGGTACCAGTATATACTAGGGTACCAGTACATACCAGTATATACTAGGGTACCAGTACATACCAGGGTACCAGTACATACCAGTATATATTAGGATACCAGTATATACCAGGGTACCAGTATATACCAGGGTACCAGTACATACCAGGGTACCAGTACATACCAGTATATATTAGGGTACCAGTATATACCAGGGTACCAGTATATACCAGGGTACCAGTATATACAAGGGTACCAGTACATACCAGGGTACCAGTATATACCAGGGTGCCAGTACATACCAGAGTACCAGTACATACCAGGGTACAGTATATACCAGGGTACAGTATATACCAGGGTACAGTATATACCAGGGTACAGTATATACCAGGGTTCCAGTATATACCAGGGTACCAGTATATACAAGGGTACCAGTACATACCAGTATATATTAGGGTACCAGTATATACCAGAGTACCAGAATATACCAGGGTACCAGTATATACCAGGGTGCCAGTACATACCAGAGTACCAGTACATACCAGGGTACAGTATATACCAGGGTACAGTATATACCAGGGTACAGTATATACCAGGGTACAGTATATACCAGGGTTCCAGTATATACCAGGGTGCCAGTACATACCAGAGTACCAGTATATACCAGGGTACAGTATATACCAGGGTACAGTATATACCACAAAAGTGCAACTTGGGACCACCAAACATAGCGGGAGTGGGTCCCATGGTACCTGTGAAAAATCCTCTACGATTGTTATTTGTTAATACAAAGTAGTTTTATAGGGTTTTTTTCACAAAGATATCTTGGAAACCCCATAATCACGGTTGTAAGGTTACATGGTACTTTCAAATTGTAGCATGGATGAGAAAAACTGTACGGGAAAGTCAGATTTCAGTCAGGGGCCGGGAGATTTCAGCTTGGGACCTCCAGATTCCAGGGTGTTCAGATCTCTGGGATATCCAAAATTGAGATGCCATGAGAACTACCATTAATACATGTACATGTTTTCTCACTATCAGTCTATGATTCTGTGAAACAGATAATATTTCGGACACACAAAAACACAGCTTTGAATGCAAAAGAGCAGATACGAAAACATCAAATACAATTTAATAGATATTCGGTTGAATATTTTGAAACCAACGTTACTGGGAGTACCAAGTCAACTGAGTCTCAAAGCATTGAACAGATTACCTGTATGACTGTTTGGAACAGATATGCAGGAGTCAAAGACAACTTTCCATGACATTTCCAAGCTAGGCTCTGCCCACATTGTATGCATGTTGGAATAAATTTGAAACCTTGAAATCTGAATTCCCAGCATCTAAATTTCAAGGTAACTATACAGGGAAGCTGTTGAATACTTTGAAATTAATTTGACTGGTAGATAGTGCTGCCTATGGTTGGAACACTTCCCCGGCAAATTAGTTTCAAAATATTCAACAGAATGCTTATTAAATCATAAATTCAAAGACATACGATTTGTACACTTGTCGATTTTCATGACAGAACTCACATTGATTATGACATCAGCAAACAAGTGATGTACTTGAGTATGACGTCAGATACTTGAGTAACAGCTTGGATCCCTATATTTTCAGATTACCTGGTGTGACATGGCCACTATGAAGCCTGTTATAAGCAGTCACATGTTCTCGATCCATAATAGAGTCATAATGTCAGTCTACATTGTATGTCATACACAGACATGTTCCAGAGTCATAACATCAACCATATGGGCAACTCTTAAAGAGCTTTAACTCTTTAATGGTCAAGCCGGCCAAAACCGGATTTCCATTTACAGGTCAAGAGAATAAAACTTTTGAAAATTCACCACTAGAATGACTGGCTTGATAACCGAGCCAGTCATTCCAGTGATAAATTAAAAAAATTGTATTCTCTTGGCTTGTACATGGACATTTAATAGGCAGATATTAAAATTTTCTTGACCAAATCTGACCATAAAAGGGCTATCCATTTAGAGGTTAAGCCGCCACACACACACACACACACACACTTGTCCAGCAAATGGACATTCAATAAGCCTCTTGTCCAGCAAATGGACATTCAATAAGCCTCTTGTCCAGCAAATGAACATTCAATAGGCCTCTTGTCCAGTAAATGGACATTCAATAAGCCTCTTGTCCAGCAAATGGACATTCAATAGGCCTCTTGTCCAGCAAATGAACATTCAATAGGCCTCTTGTCCAGCAAATGAACATTCAATAGGCCTCTTGTCCAGCAAATGGACAGTCAATAAGCCTCTTGTCCAGCAAATGAACATTCAATAGGCCTCTTGTCCAGCAAATGAACATTTAATAGGCCTCTTGTCCAGCAAATGAACATTCAATAGGCCTCTTGTCCAGCAAATGACCATTCAATAGGCCTCTTGTCCAGCAAATGGAAATTCAATAGGCCTCTTGTCCAGCAAATGAACATTCAATAGGCCTCTTGTCCAGCAAATGAACATTCAATAGGCCTCTTGTCCAGCAAATGGAAATTCAATAGGCCTCTTGTCCAGCAAATGGACATTCAATAAGCCTCTTGTCCAGCAAATGAACATTCAATAGGCCTCTTGTCCAGCAAATGAACATTTAATAGGCCTCTTGTCCAGCAAATGGACATTCAATAAGCCTCTTGCCCAGCAAATGAACATTCAATAGGCCTCTTGTCCAGCAAATGAACATTCAATAGGCCTCTTGTCCAGCAAATGACCATTCAATAGGCCTCTTGTCCAGCAAATGAACATTCAATAGGCCTCTTGTCCAGCAAATGAACATTCAATAGGCCTCTTGTCCAGCAAATGGAAATTCAATAGGCCTCTTGTCCAGCAAATGGACATTCAATAAGCCTCTTGTCCAGCAAATGAACATTCAATAAGCAAATATCTTAAACTTCCTTGAGGAAATTTGACCATTAACCCTTCTTGTGTCAACAGCGCATTAAAGCTCTCAAAATACTAGTTATTTCAATTAACCATTTAATTACCAATACTTTTCAAGGAAATTTGGATTTTTGCAGCCAAAACGAGTATTTTTGTAAATTTATAACGAAAATTTACAAAAAAAATAGAATTCTGTTATCCTTCAAATTGGCATTCATCAAAGGTGTAATGGTCAAGAAAATTCCAATTTCTGCTTAGCCAGTGACGAATTGCAGACCAAGAATATTTTTGAAAATTTACCACTGGAAATGACTAGCTCAGTTACCAAACCAGTCATTCCAGCGGTAAATTTTCAAAAGTATTCTTCTCTTAGCCCGCAAATGGACATTTCTCAAGATCACTGCAGAGGTCATTTTTGACCAACTTGACCATTAAAGGGTTAAGCTGCACCAAGAGGGGTTAATGGGTTAATATGGCACCAGCATTTGTGCAGAAAATACTAATGAATACATATATCACTTGAGCAACTTTGCCTGTAGTGAAACCTGACCTCAAAGCTAATTAGTGACATACAGGTATATACATGCAGGATTGTGGGATTACGTGATCAAATCGAAAATTGTGATTATTTTTAAAATCATGAATGCATATGATTAAATATTACAGAATCGTATATACGTGAATTTTTTTCTTCATAAAATATTGCATAACCTATTTTTGGTTATTCTTTAATGAGATAGGTTACAAAAATTGACATTTTGTTCAGCGAATGTATGCCCATTTGAAGGCCAGGAGACTATTTTTGAAAATGACTATTACTGCCTCGAGCCAGCCATCCCAGTGATACATGTACATTTTAAATATATATTTCTTAACACAATTGCAGGTTTAGTCTTTGATATGCCGTTGTTGTTGTCGGGGGTAATTTGTAACAAGTTTGAATAATCGAGTACTCAGGATTATTCTTAAATAGTCAAAAATGATCACTCAAATGACCGTAAAATTAATAAAGGATTTGCATCCACTAGGGAAACCATCAATGTTTGGCCAAGAATCCTTCAGTAGAACTTGAGTTACATGTACATGTATCACAAGACATTTTGTTAATTTTTCAATTAACTTGACCGTTAACCATTTTACCCCAAAAGCAGTACAATTCTCTGGGAACCCAATCCCAACGGTGGTCAAGATCCTTTCAGTGGAATCTTAGCTTTTGTTTCAAAACCTTACACATATGCACACAAATACACACACACTAATCACTCACGCATGCATGCGCACACACACGCAAGACCGCTACAATTATCTTGTGACACTTTGCGCCAAGATAAATAAAGTATCTCACCTTCAAACTGTCTAAATACACTGTGTTAATTTCACTAAGGCCTAATCGTAAAGGAATGACCAGTAGTATTGGTTTCCATCTCTCAGGATCAACATCATTTGCTGAGCTCTCGGCAGATGAAGATATGGAGGGCCTAGTAAACTTCTTTGGCAGTCCTTGCCGTTTCAGCGCTCTCAATATATGATTGTTTTTGCCAGATTTTGACCTTGTTTCATGACTCTCCTTGACGGGTGCATTTGCAGGACATTTGCATAATGTTCCTAAATGTACATATTGAAAATGAAGTTAGATTTCTTTAGGGTTTATTCTTTCTTCAAATTAGGAAGAAATAATACAAAACAATGCACAGCAATGATGTCTGTGCGCAAAAGCCTGTAGAAAATCTACTCTTAAACGATAATTAGATTTAAATAACAGGCAAAAATGAATCATTATCAAATTTTATGTATTACAATGTAAAAAGACATTCACAGATTTTCACAAACTCTATCACCGTTAAAATTCTGGTTAAAGTCATGAAGTTTGATACACGATAAAATTGATGGTATGACATCATCATGTGAATCGTCACCCATGTGTATTCAGATCACGCCACACATGTTTTCAGATTAGATGGAACTGGCTTCTAATATGGTTACCAGGCTGGAAATAAGCTCAGATTCAAGTTATATAATTTCTCTTGCATCTTATTAATAGCCGGTGTCCGAATGAGCAGTTGTGAGATACATGTATCATTTTCAAAACAATGCTATGGTCTTATGGAATGTCCATTTACAGGCCAAGAGAATATAATTTAGGAAAATTTACCACAGAAATGACTGGCTCGATAACCGAGCCAATTATTCGTATGGTAAATTTTCAAAAATTTAATTCTCTTGGCCTGTAAATGGACATTGAATAAGAAAACATTTAAATTTTCTTGACCAAAATTATTCACATGATGATGTCATATCACAACAACCATTCATGCAATGACGTCAATCCGTGATGCTCATGAGAAATTTCCAGGTAGAAATTCAATACATGTACTAAGAAATTCGAAAACATGCAAATATATTTAATTTTATTTACATGTAACTTATACAAACGCATAAATTGATGTGCTTTGAGATTTCTCTGTTTGCGGTCACCTTTAACCATTTAATGGTCAAATTTGGTCAAGAAAATCAAAATATTTTCTTATTGAATGCCCTTTCGCAGACTAAGAGGACTAAATTTGAAAATTTACCACTGAAATGACTGGCTCGGTTATCGAGCCAGGCATTTCAGTGGGAAATTATTTTAAATAGTCCTTTCTTGGCCTGCAAATGGACATTCCTCAAGACCACTGCAGAGGTTTTGGCTGGCTTGACCATTAAAGGGTTAACGCTTTGAAAATTAAAGACCAAAACATCCAAATCCTCGAGGACATAATAAATATTTTGTTGATTATATTGAAACTAATTTGACTGGAAGCTGTTGCTTGCTGCCTAGCAAGCAACAGGTTCCTGTCCAATTAGTTTCAAACTAGTGAACAGCTTTCCTGTATCTATAGCTATGTAGAAATCAAGATTCTCGCAAATCAGGGTTCAAAGTTTTTTTAAATCTGTTATCAGAAAATAAAGTCATATAACATTTTCTTTCAGTGCATTCCATATTAACAATTTCATTATGCACATTTCTAACAAATGTAATACAGCTTGTGACATCTCATAGGATATATGATAATTTTGTCAATGTATGTTGTTAGCTATGTAAATAACTAAACTTTGATTATGGCAACATCTTTAGGTGTCACAGCGTGAGTAACCACCATTGACGATCGTAAGCTAATGTAAGATCTAAATTGGGGTTTCACGGATTAACATTATTGGAAAGCATGTTAAAACTTCAGTTTATATGATAGAATCGCAAAGTTTAATATCACTATTATTAACCTCATCGCAAAAGCTCATGTAAATTGATAATTTACTAATCGGCCATGTTGGTAAATAACAGTTCAAAATCATCTATAAATTTAAACCAAAAGTAACAGGCTATTATAGCTACAACATACATGTATGCACTTTGCTAGAAATCTCATCTGATCATGAGATGAAAGTCTGCAATCTCACTTTGCCCATCTTTTCACATATCACCAAAATACCATGCTAATTCATATTCAAACGACTTATTAAAAACTTACGAATATCATCCGCTATCACAGTGTTGTCCATTGCAATATGCATCACAAATGAGCTCCATTCATCATAAATGACTAATTTTCTAGAAATAAAAAGAACATATTCATAGCAACAACTTCATCAATAAAAATCAGCATATACAAGTAGTATTTGAATTTTAAAACAACCACGCACATAATACATGTGAAAAATAACGATTTTTAAAACTACCGTTAAAATTTGACTAAAGGACGCAGTTGTATTGTCATATTACATGTTCTAGGAAGGGGGTGCATCCTATAATCGAGTACAGTCTTTGAGCACATTTCTTTTGTCAAGTTTCATAAAAAAAAATAAAAAAATGATAACACGGAAATTCAACTCATTTTTGCATTGTAAAAATTCTCTCCGCCTAACGACTATGTTTAATATATACCTCAAAACATCATTGCGGAAGTGAAATTATTAAATTGGAGTGCCTAAATATTGCGTATCCATTGATAAATATAATTTATTACATCAAAATTTATCCTGAATTTGACATAAAATGGCATCCAGAAAAGATATAAATTACGTGATTCGCCTCCAAACGCAAAAGATTTTTTTAAATTAGAGCGAGTACTCAGAAAAATATTCTGGACTTGGAACTCTGAATACTATATATTATCATTACTAAGTATTGTATTTTAGATCTGATCCGTACCCGTTTGATAATAAACTCCTGTTAGCGTATACGGGTGTAGCGCGGATCGGCCGGTCAGGTACGGACCACCCCAGCTAGGCTGTGTACGGGACGCCCATTCTGGGTACGTTCCAAGCACACACCCCTGGGTAGGATTAAACGAAATCACGGATTTCTTTTTCCTTGAGAGAGTTGATACTTACCTCCCTAATACTCTTTGATATTGCTAAATATTGGCTTCCACTCAATAAAACACTCAGATTAAAAAAGTAAGGTGCCCCTACTGGGCAGGTAATCAGTCAGTCAGGCGGATGCCAGCCTCACCACCACGCATGCGCCGACTAGTACTTCCTCTGACTAATTTATTGGCTGACACTATGCAACATTACAAGAGCCAGAAGACCGAGCCTCAGTGGGGCGAGAGGCCGGTTCCGTATTAGGGAGTAAGTATCAACTCTCTCGTGAAAAAGGAAATCCGTGATTTCGTTTATTTCACTTCAAGAGTATACTTACCTCCCTAATACTCTTTGATATTGCCAGAATTCGTCAGGGAATTCGGCAGGAGGGAGGCGAGGTCAAAAGACCAGCTCTTCCCTATGCGCCTTTTCTGCGTTAAAGGCACTGAAACCTTCTGAAATTGTGTGGAAACACAATCAGGAAAAGATTTGAACATCGGCTAACACAACCGATGGTTGAGAGATGACCATATGTCATATGCTCCCCACCCCTCTTCTTGGGAGGAAGACTGAATGACTTCAATGTCCCATACGCTCTCTACGTACAAGTGCCATGTACTATAGGACAATAAACGAAAAGGATTCATTTTCGTATACGCTCAATAATGAACCACACATAAAACACGTATCATTACCATATTAATAACGAAGGGTCACGTGACATCACAATTAACACCACAAAAACAAGACTGACCTTGTGAAAAATGGCGGCTGTCATCATCTCCTCATTGGTGAAGACTGATGCAGTCCAAATAAGTGGGTGTTTCCATTGATTAATTGTGAAATATATAAAAAATGAGGAAACCTCATCAAATATGTACACCTAAATTATTTTTTCAAAATCGATAAGGCGAGAGGATTCGAGGTGTCACAGAGGTAATGGTCTGTAAAACTTGACTCACAGTGCCACTGAGCTACTGACATAATGTCATCCACAGGGACTCCATTAAATACATGTAGGGCAGTGGAAGCCACTACGCCCCGGACACTGTGAGCCTTGGCCATGTCAACTTGTTTACCTGTGGCGGATTTATGACAAAATTGAATACACTCAACAATCCACCTGGAAATGGTGTCCTTAGACGCCCTGCCATGGGGTTCAATATATGACAACCATAATGCTGACGGGTCCGTCCGCCATTCCTGAGTACGTTGTTTGTACCGGTTTAATGCTCGGACTGGACACCATGCTTTTGAATTAGGATCATATCTAGTCAAAGCTGGCATAAAAATGGGTTGACCTGGATATTTCAAAGACTGATTCTTAGCCATGAAATTAACCCTAGGTAGAAGCTTAAGGCCTTCCCCTATAACCACAAAACGGTCTGACTCGGCCGATAAGGCATGAATCTCACTTCTACGCCTAGCCGAGGCCGCAGCAATTAAAAATAGTTTTTTAAGTGTCAACATTTTCATAGAAATGGAACTAAGTGGTTCAAAAGGCTTATCACCTAGTACCTGAAGCACTAGAGATAAACTCCAAGACGGAATCACTGGGGGATTCCTTGGCCTTAGATTGCCCATACCTTTAATTAAAGTATTTAATGTACTTACTTCATCACTTCCCCTATTAGCCAAGCAAGGGATAACTGACATTAAAGCTGATTTATAACCAGCATAGAGTTAGGCTTGAGGCTATAGGCATCATACAGGTGACAGAGGAAATCAGCTACTACCTGAATAGATGAATCCATTGGATTAATACATCTTTTTGAGCACCATTCTGCAAATCTGTTGAATTTATAGTTACATGCTCTGGAGGTTGACCCCCTTCTGGCTTTCGTCATAAACATGGCTGCTTGCTCAGAAAAGCCCTCCTTAATTCTAGATTCCTTGACAACATCCACGCAGTCAATCTGAACATTGACGGATTGCTGTGAAGGGCCTTGCCCTGGAAGATAATATTGTCCATCAGAGGCAGAGGAACCGGACTGCAGACCAGCAGGTCCAGCAGATCCGTATACCATGATCGGCTTGGCCAATTTGGGGCGATCAGAAGCATCAGAAGCACTTGGCACTCCTCCTGTCTGACTTTCTGAAGAATCTTTTGAATCAGGATTGCTGGAGGGAATGCGTATGCATACATTCCCATCCAGCTGATAGCTAGCGCATCTGTTGCGATAGCGCTCGGATCTGGAATTGGAGAGACATACGTCGTCATCTTCGCGTTCTTCTTCATTGCGAATAAATCTATGTTGGGTTTCCCCCAGTGTTTGAACAAACGATCCACATTGATTCAGTTGCCATTCTGTAGGTAAAACACTCATCCTACGGCTCAATGAGTCTGCTAACAGATTTAACCTTCCCGGAATATGAACTGCTTTCAAGGTAATCCTGTGATTCAGGCACCAGCAAAGCAGTTTCCATGTCATCACACAGAGACTGGGCGACTTCGTTCCGCCCTGGCGGTTTATGTAAGTCACTACTGTTGAGTTGTCTGATTGAATTAGAACACTCTTGCCCTGAACTTTCTGTAAGAAATGTTCCAGGCCCAAGACTACTGCTCATAATTCCAGTAGATTTATATGTTCTATTGACTGTTCCAGATTCCAAAGCCCTGATATCGTGGATTTTTCCAGGCAAGCTCCCACCCCTCCATCGATGCATTTGTATACATCGCTAACTGAGGGCGAGAAGGGGTTAGCATCACCCCCGCCAGGAGATTCTCTGTCTTCAACCACCATTGAAGGTGGTGAATTAGAGGCTCCAGCACTGAAACATTTGAGTCCAGTGAACCTGTACTCTGAGTCCATTGCGTCATGAGAAATAACTGAATCGGCCGCCTGCGTAAGGCCGTCTGAGGAATGACTGGTTCCAGAGAAACCATCAACCCAAGCATTCTCAGGCAAACCCATGCCAGGACATGATGACTGTTGCACACTGACTGTATTACTGAGATGAGTATGTGTACCCTCTCCTGAGTAGGATAAACATATCCTATCTCCAAATCGAAGAACATTCCCAGGTAGACAAACTTCTGGGATGGAGTCAGATCTGATTTTTGAAAATTGATTATCCAGCCTAAGTCTGCGAGAGTTTTCACAACTATCTCCAGATTTGCTGATAAACTTTCCTGGTTGTGTGCTTTTAACAGCCAGTCATCTATGTACGTGTGGATGGCTATGCTTCTCCTGCGGAGGTATGCTGTTATCGCAAGAACCACCCTGGTGAAGATCCTAGGAGCCGTAGAAATTCCGAAGGGTAATACCCTGAATTCCCACTGTCTGCCCTGGAATGCCAATCTCTCCAACCCTGCCAACACCGATTTCACTGTCTCTATCTTGAAGCTGGGTGTGTCTATGAACTTGTTCAATGGCTTGAGGTTGAGAATAGGAACATGGTTGAATAGAAGCCCGGACATTTTTGCGCCGGTTGAATTGCTCCTTTTTGTATGAGGGAATTTATCTCTTCCTCTATTCACAAGCGCTGATCTGGATCCCTTGGAATTTGAGTCCAGATTGGCACCAGAGACAGTCGCGATGGAGGGCCTGTAATCCAATCGGGATGATAGCCGAATGAAAGCTATCACAAGACGAAACGGTCCTGAGTCAACCGTTCCCACTCTTGCTTGTGGTGGGCCAATCGGGCCCCCCCCCCCCCACACTGGATCACCTAGGGAGAGAGGTGGACGTAAGGAGTGCAAGAGTGGCACTGTTTCCTTGGCCAGAAGCACCGGAGTGGTTCTCACCGTGATAACCGACCTATCAGGCATGATTACCATGACCAGATCCTCGCCACGACCAGCGCCATGCACACCTCAGTGTGAGGGCGGCTGCCTGGCTGGCTGAGCCGGAGGAGCCTGCGCCCCTCTCGCTGCTGGCCGAAACGCGAGTGGCCGATGCTGCATTGGTGGCTGGCCTCTGACCTGGCCACTGCCATCTCGAACCTGCAGGGGGTGCTGCGCGAATGCACTCTCTGCGGAGCACCTCAAACCGCTCGCGCAAAGCCCTCTGGTTATTGAGCAGAGTGACTGTCTCCTGAAGGTGCCTACATCCCTCAACTCCAAAAAGACCAGGACCTGCCATAGGCGTACGCAGCAGCCTATTATACAGGTCCTGAGATGGGCACACGTTATCAAGAGCATAACGTGCGCCTCGCCCGACACTCCTGGTCACAGACTGGGTTAAACAATCCAGCAAGGTTGATTCCATCCTGGATGGCTCTCTGGACCGTTACCGGGCTAGGCTGGCATGACGCGGATGCCGTTACTATCCCCTGTAACAGCTGGGAGACATGAGAAAGCGTCGCAATAGACGCTCTCCCACTCTCCTCCGCATCGCGCACCGTGGTATTAGCTGAACGCAAAGCGTTCGAGCACAGCGCTCCAATTTCAGACCGGGAGCCTGGCCGAGTGTCCTCGCCTAACGCCGTGCGGTCATCCACGCTCGGCTTAGGCACCACACCGTATTTCTGATACTCATCAGATACGATGCGGCAACGCCTCGCCACCTCGCGAGTGGCCTTCGCGAGACGTTCATGCACCTTGATGGACGTCTCTGCCACTGTGAACATATCCACAATATGTTCCGCCAGCGGCAGAGATGGCATTGCGCTAACAGCCGATCTACCTGCCAACCACGGGCGGTGATCCCGTTGGCTGGCCGACTGTTCTACAGGCAGGTCTGGCCTGACGCGTATAAGCCACTGACAAGCGTCCGACCAGTCCTCGTCTGTGGCTACCTGCGAGAGCTCTACAAGACGAGGGCCTTCGTCTTCCTCCTGAGCGTTTGCAGGCGTGCTTGAGGCTGTATAACCTGACACTCCTGGCAAGCCAGAGAAAGCATGCGGGCCCGAAAGAGCAGGCATGCTAAACTGATTGGCTTGACCAGGTGTAGGTGCCGTGGTATTGCATGGGGCGCTTATCGCCATACCACAGCCCTGGCCAGCACCTGCTACACTCTCGGCAAGCCGAGGTATACGGTAGACCTGGCCGTCAGATCCAACCCGAGCCACCTTCTGCGCCGAGTAGAACCATGGATAATGTCGCCTGTATTCCCCACGAGGGGTGCACAGCCGTCAATGTCCATGGTCACAGCATCAGAAGGAGAACCCAGCAGATAATCCTCTTCATCCTGGCCAGAAAGATTAGACTCCGGGTCAGTGAAGAATGCTAACCCGGACTGGTCAGGAAAGGTACCATAGGAGGTACTGGTACCTGCGGTGTGCGGAAAATCTGGGTCTGATAAGCAGGCACCAGGTTCCAGTGACAACCATCCATGGATCACCGGCGTGGCAAGCCTGCTGCCAATGTCCTGGACCGCCCCCTCTAATGGGGGGGGGGGGCCACCTCTGAATCTTCGAAAACTGGTAGGATCTTAGAGAAACCAGATTCAGAGGCGGGGATTACCTACTCCGAAGCAGATGAACAGGGAAATAAAACATTTGGTCCAGGAAGCATGCCACGGAGAAACTCTGGAACCAAATCCTTGATTGTCCTCTTCATCTCTCTCAACATCTCAACACAGAAGGCCTCCATATCCACGGAGGATGAGGCCTTCCTCTTACCCTTCTTACTAGATATCTCGATCCTCGCTCTTCTCTCCTCCTCAGCCACCTTCGCCTTAGCCTGTAACGATAAAAAATCTGTCATTAGCTCGCCGCCTCCCCACTGTTTACATATATCGCATTTAAGGAGTGGTCCCCAGGGACTGCACTGCACTGGAAACACAGATGAGGGGTGAAACGGTCTTTCAAGAAACGACTACATGAAGGACAACCAGGTCTCTGAAACAGGCCAGAGGACGAAGACAATGAGTATTTTAGTTAATAGAATTAGTAACTCAAAACCAAAATAAAAAGGAGAGAAAAGGTGGTCATAAAGACCACCTACAAAGATAATAAACCAGTGTTGGGCAAGACTTTAAATGTTAATAAAGTGCAAGGCTGATTATGATGTCATAACTTCAAAAATAAGAAGTTAAATCGATCCGAAACAAACATCCAGGTGTAAGGACGAATTGTATTCATATCCAGAACATCCTAACTAGAAAGGATAGAACATAGAGGCTATACAAACATCAGATAAACAATGATAAAATGGCAGCAGGTTTCATAAATATTTTCAAATATAATTGAAGTGCCTCATATCATAACTAGAATACCTGAGTCTTTAGCATAGACAAACCATCCTCTCTGATGCACTGGAAACTCCACCAACACTGTGACCTCTTAACTCTCTCCACCTTTAAAGGGAAGGAAGTGGACCAAGAGGGTAAAGTGAGACATTCTTCCGAGGCCTCCAACTCACTGGGCATAGACAATGTTAGTAGGAAATGGAACCTTGGTGGAGAGAAAAACAAACCCTCTGACGATGTGCTGTCCTGTTCAATCATAGATAGATACCTGTGGACATAAACACAAAGAGAGATTAGTATTTCATAGCGCCATTTAGAAATAAACCAGTTATTTTAGGCGCTTATCACAATAAACGTGAGTCCCGGAAACACATTACAACGGGACAAACTCGCTAAAATATAATTGAAGTTACCGGATGAATAGGTCCTAGGCCCTCCTCGAAAGCGCCTTTCTGAAGCTCAGACATCATTCACAAGGTATTTCTTCTTAGATTTCAACACAACTTTTCAGAAAACAAGTTCAAAAACTTTAGAGCAAAAAATTGCATGGAACCCTCAGCCAATAAATTAGCAGAGGAAATACTAGTCGGCATATGCGCGGTGGTGGGGCTGGCATCCGCCTGACTGACTTCTGACTACCTGCCCAGTGGGGGGGCACCTTACTTTTTTAATCTGAATGTTTTATTGAGTGAAAGCCGATATTTAGCAATATCAAAGAGTATTAGGGAGGTAAGTACTCTTGAAGTGAAAAGTACATGTGTATAAAGCCTTATAAGAGAGGTTTTCGTTAAACGGCTAAGTCCATAAGAAGACGTAGCGCACATGTGTGCGCGCCAGAGCTTCCCTGGCAACACGTGTCATCATTGGGGGAGAGTGTATGCTTATAGTGTATGGAGTTAGTACTTGTGATTTCTTCAAATCACTCCATTCTTGTCGTTCTTTGTACCGATCAGGACCGGAATGAAACGAGGATTTCAGAACTTTGTACCTTTTTAAAATCGGACCAGAAATGGCTGAGGTATCGTTAAATGGCTCACTTAAATTATTTTCAAAATATTGCTTGAACACCGTAATCGCGTGTATGTATTAAATGAATGGGGAATGTGTTGATCACGTGATCGCCACGTCACCCTTTCTAGCTGCACGCTGATTGGCTACTGCTCACCCTCTGATTGGCTGGAGCATCCTGCCTATGATGTCACGAGTAGTATAAAAGGAGCCAAAAATCAAGAATCAAGAGCACTTCGGTGAGGAAGCCGACACGACAGCAAGGTTGCTGGACCAGCGCAGTGCTAGACATGGGCTAATTGTTTACTGACTGCGGTACCTACACCGCAGCAGTGCCCTTCGGAATTCAGATCTCCTGTGCCTTGAACATCCGCGATTAAGTTTTTGTACGCTCTCGGATGGCGATCCGAGGGCAAATTAACTAAATAAGAAGGACTCCCTTTCCGGAACACTCACAGAGGAGCTTCCCTGCGGATGGGCCTTGCGGGCACTATGTGATTCTACAGGATGTAGAGCCGAGTTGATTCTTGGTGGATAACTCGCCAGATCTTCTGGACCACGCTGAAAAGTGGTATCAAACTCCCGCGCAGCATGTCATGTGTTTTAATTCACTTTTAGACCACAGTCTGGTGGGACTCTGCCCGGTGCGTCACAAGAGCTATGCGACGTATCCTGCATGGTGTACCCAGTTATGTACATGCATATTTAATTACCATTGTAGCCCTCCATGTTACGGGCAACTTTCAAACTACCGTCACCGGACGGACACTGTAAATTTATGTATCAATTATTCTGACTATCTAATGGACATCTTTCTATAACCATTCTCCATCACCATCTTGAGAGTGAGCCGCATCAACAGTCTGCTTGCGGAAATCATCCTTGCAACTTCGGAATCGTGCCACCTCGCGCCACTCAACTGCAGCGTATCAATATCCGTGATCTATGCACTCTTACTGTACCGATGACCAATAGGTACTCAAGTAACTATACTATTGTGCTATTCATTATTTCCGTAATAGGCACTGATGACTAATAGGTGCCTTCCCGGTCTTAAAGACCACATTTTTATATTTTCTGTTTCATGCTGTATATATTATCTTCATTTCCGTGTGCTTACAACTAATGAGCACCGTAAGGTCCTATGACCTGATATACTGTTAGCACTGTATTAAGTAATTGTGTATATGGCAAGTAGCCATCCTAGTTATTCTGTTTTGTTTATATGAAAACTCTAGGATGGAGTACGTTAGGTTATATTATACAGCAAAATTATATCTGCATCACTATTTTCCCCAGCATCAATTTTACACCTCGGTCACTGATCATGCTCACATTGCTTGAACCTGACATGTGACCAACTAAACCTGGCTATTCTAGCTCAATAGGATAGGTTTAAAGTAGTTAGGGACAATTTCTCCGTAAGAAAGATTTATGTACGCCTCTTTTCCAGTTGTGGCGGATATTTTAACCACGCACACCGGCTAGATTGTATAAATTGGCCAATTACCTTAGGGCCTCTTATTAATATCGAGTGATTGTCTCTTCCTATACTCCTCCAGCCGCTATTGGGATTTCTGAGTGGTGATAAATAAGTGTCGATTTAGCATACATTTCCCAGTATCTTCGGATACCAGTTAGTTTAGAAATCCCCGCCAATGTAGAAAGCACTGCAAAAAGAAATTATATTACGTAACCCCGGCCTGCAGTGCATCTCTGGGCATTCTGGAACGTAACCCTGGTGATTGTGTGTGGTCTTAGAACCCACCATGCCCTCACGGGAAGGTCACTAGCGATGGATAGCTGTCTCTACTCCCCACCATAAATACTATTGCGCTTTCTAAAATTGCTTATGTGAACTGTAAATTGTCCTAGTGATGTTATATGTGGTTATGGTGCAATCGTGACCGGATCGTTATATGAATCCGGAGCTGTCGCTCAGTAACATGTACGCACGCTGTCTTTCTGAGGAAGATGCTATGCGGGGCGACTTTCGGGAAGCTGGGCATCTTCGCCAGTTGGACAGATGTGTCAATAGATAGGTAGGAATCCCTGCCACATGGGGCCAAAGCTTGGAAACGTATCTAACAACTAAAGGGTAGGTTAGACTTTAGCAGAAGGCCCACATAAATAGAAGCGGCAACTACCAATTCAGTATCTTTGGACCTACATAAGACGGTGACCTGTGAATTCTTCGGAAATCATCCATCCCGCCTTCACATAAACCAGCATGCATCACATTAATTATAATCTCACTAGGATTGACCCACTGCACATAGCGTTTTGTTTGAACAAAAGAGTGGCCCTTTTTGCCAGCTCTGTTCCTCTGCTTCGGAGGTGAAGGCATTTTCCTGTGACGGAGGCCCACGTGAGTCACTTTCCTCTCGCAACAATAATATTTTGTGTGTGTCAAGGGTCTAATTGGTTTATATTAAACTATCAAGTGGCCTCATTGCGATGCTCCCTTGCGGGGATCCCACTACGGATTTACAAATCTGTGAGGTACCTTTGGCGAGCCCACGTAGAAAGAACACCGGTTTGGTTCTATGTACTGTATTATTTTTGCTCACTTACTAGCAAACAAGTACCATTGTTTGTGTAGTTATTTATTATTAATTATTATCATCATGTCCAGACTTTTAAATTAGTTAATGGACTGACATACCGGTGACACGAACAGTTGGGATGAGGCTGTGAGGTTCAATCTCGGTGGCAATGGTCGCACGGCCCCACTGGAACGTTATCGTTCCACCGGCTCTAGAATCCGGTCTCTGTACCTTCCGGAGTCGCGATATGGGCTCTGTAACCCCGATAAGCGCAGCTAACCAGCCCTCCCATGCATCCTGTACATGCGGTGCAACGGAGCGGAGCAATACAATGGACCAGCGCATAACTCCGCGAGCTACAAGATCTCACGAGAACACAGCGCCTCCAATCGCAAAAGAGCCAGCAGCTCGCCAACGTAGGAAGTGCTTTAACTCATTTTAATTCTTATTCCGTTTTGGATCATTTAATCTTGGTCGACATTGCAAAATTTATGCGCAATACGAGAGTAAACACTGTTCTATCATTAATTTTTTTTTAAGAGAAATATTATTTCTCTGTTCTGATTGGATAAATTATCCCGTACAAGCTAATGAAAATAGAGAATGACAGATATTAGAAGAATTCTAGCAAACACAACAGCTGATCTGACCGCATTTCTAATATCACATGATTTCCATATTTTCTAGGTGACATTTTATGTCAAAAGTAGCATTGACTTTGATGTAATAAATGATCTTTATTGAAGATACGCAATATTTAGGCTGTCCCATTAATAATTTCACTTCCACGATGATATTCTTGAGGCGTACATGTACATTAAACATAGTGGTACAGCGGTAAGCATGCATATGGAAATTGTGTTCAATTTTCGTGTTAGGTTCTATACGAGTTTTAACCATTTTAGAGAATGGATTTCATTTTCTCTATGTGTCCTTTTTATGAGTATAAGGATTTTTGGGGAGGATTTGGGCCAAAATTTAGCCTGCGTCCAATACAAGCTAGCGTCCTTTCCTCGAATAAAAATGGTAACTAGACTAGAAAACTAGCGAGGAATAATCACGAGTAAATTAACTTTCACCATACTTGCTATATTATAGACATCAGCATATATTACCACCAAGTAGTACATTTTCAAAAATATTCTTCTATTGTCTTGCAAAGACACAATGGCTAAACAAAAACTTGCATTTTCTTGGCCATTAGCCTTTTTATGGTCAAGCATACCAAAAACAACCTCTGCAGTGGCCTTCAGAAATATCCCTGTGCGACGCAACAAACAGTTTTTTACAGTGGCAAATTTATAAACTTAAAAATAGGTTTCTCTTGACCAGCAAAAGTTGAAATTTTTATGAACAATCTTGGCCATTAAAGAGTTAATTTACATGAGTAATATTTTATAGGCTAAAGCTTGCTATTCACAAATATTTTTTTCTGAATGGAAGGCATAGATCTATATAGAGGGAGGCGATTGCAATATCCCCTCCATTTTTTCAGTACATGTGGAGATACATGTACTGAAAAATCGAGAGGATATTGCAATCGCCTCCCTCCATCCACCAGTTTGGTCATATCCTATTTATATGTCCATTGGGTGGAATCAAAGGAAATTTGCTATGTGACTTACCATATAATTGTGGACTGGAAGAGATTTTTATTAGGCTCCACCACCCAAGGTAGGGGTGGAGAAAGGGTGGAGGTGGGGACAGAAAGCCAAAGGGAGAGGTGGCTGTGGGAGGGTGGAGCAGAAGGTCAAAGATGGCGAAAGTGTGGGGATTTGTGACGTATGCCCTAGGCTGCACATTCTAGTTAATAGTATTATCTTTAAATCTAATTTGAGCGGAAGTCGCTGCTGCCTCCGGTAGCATTAGTTTCCAGGTAAAACAGTTTCAAAATATCCAGCAGCATATAATTATGTAGTACATTATATAGACATGCATTGTAAATACGCTATCATATTTGTATGGTTGTAAATTCCTTTTTCAAAGCCAGGATATTTACCATGCATAAATGTACTCAACAGGTAAATTGAATTAACCCTTTAATGGTCATACTGGCCAAAACCGGCCTCCGCTATGGTCTTATGGAATGTCCATTTACAGGCCAAGAGAATACATTTTTTGAAAATTTACCACTGGAATGACTGGGTCGATAACCGAGCCAGTCATTCCTATGGTAAATTTTCAAAAATTGTATTCTCTTGGCCTGTAAATGGTCATTCACTAAGAAAAAAATTAAAAATTTTCTTGACCAAATTTGACCAGTAAAGGGTTGATATTCAAACAACTTACTTTAAAACTTGAGCAATTGTATTTGGTCCAAACCAGTTACCAACTAGCTTGCCTTCAGAAACACCCATTGATGCTGAAAATCAAATAAATTGTAACAACAGTGCAGCTACATGTAACAAAGCATTCAAGACAAGATTTATTCCAGGCCTGTACCATGTCCACTAATTTTCTTAAGGGAGACAAAATATTGGGCCATATTTTGTTTTAACCCTTTAGTCATCAGATTTGGTCAAGAAAATCAAAATATTTGCTTATTGAAAGTCCCTCCAGGGGTAGATCTAAATTTTTTATGTCACTAGTGATTTTGAAAATAGACTAGTCCGCAGATAAATGCTCTAGTCCTGTTAAAGGGGGGGGGGGGAGAGGGACACGGTGGTGGGGCTCGGAAATCTACATGTACATACCACACAATACATATCCTATGGTACTCACATTTCCCACCAAAGTTTTTAGTACCCTTATCGCTTGATTTGATATTGCATAATTAGTTTGCAACTGCTATCAATTCTTTTAGCGCTATAATATTATATTGTACAGGGAACCAGGCACATGTAATTTGTTGTCTAGTTCTAGTAATCGGCAAATCACGTGTATAAATATATATATGTGCAATCATGTTAAATACAATTTTTTTTTAAATTTGGGAGCGAAATACAGGATTAATACATTGCACATCTTAAATAATACACGCCATGATCATAAATAAAGAATTAACATATTACGTGTCCAAATTGTGTTACTATTCTGCAAGTCATGACATTATCTTGACACGCATGCACATATTTTTACAGCACACTAACCAGGAAGTTAATTATGTCAGAACTGTGGTACACCTTACCCGTTGCGGTAGCTTGGTTACCGTAGGCATTTATTTGGGAACCAGGCTACATGGTTTCATACGCCGTGTAGCTACTATGTGCTGTGATATTTTATTTAAGACAGACTCTTAGGCGGTCAGTCACCAAATTGGAGTACGTGTAATGGCATAATTTTCTCAGTTCTGACTATCGCTATCCTACCGCCATTCTATCTTTAAAAAGTCATCAATTCAAGCCGGGAAATGATTAAATATCGAATTGTATTGTCTAGAAAGCATGCTCACGATGTTCTAATAGTAGCTTAGTGATAATTTAATACATTTTATCATAACGTTTGTCCCAAACTCGGTTGATATAGACATTACTAAATTTGACATGACAATGTTCCTAGATAATAGCAATTCTCATATCCCTCTCTACTCTCTAGGATAAAATGAACCAGAAGTTTCAATTCGTCGGGAACGTTACGAGTGTATATGTTTCTTGTCAAAATCTGTCATCGGTATACTTGTTTAATTACTAAATGTAGAATGTACAGGTATTCGCTTTGGTTTAATCGTTATGCTATATTATATGTAGTTTTCACGACATACATGTATACATATGCCAGATATGTCAGTATCGGTCAAAATCACTTTTATGAAATCTACATAATTACCCATCAATTCATAAGCCATGCAACTCGGCTATGAGACAATGAGCAATTCTTGGATCCCTCTAGACTGAATTGGCAAAGTAATTCGTTTTACGACGCCAGCACTTTTGCACACATTAAGAGATTTCGCAATTCGGTTGTCTTCGGATCTTTTATGTCCTATCATATATAAACCGAAAAAAGCCGAGCGTGAATTAAATGCAAATGCTCCAGAATGGTTGCCGACTATGAACAGGCACCGCTATCGTAGATTTTAACATATATAGTTTCTGCAGTAATTTTAAGCGGGTAAGCTTGCGTGTTTGCAAGAAATTTATGCATTAGTTTTCTCAACGTCATGGAATATTTTGTATTTGCGACTAGTCTAACGGATAATTTTGAGAGAAATTTTGCACCAGTCCACCGGACTTGTGACCAACAGACTATAAGTAGTCCGTATGAGAATCAGGTAGTCTCAGACTAGCGGACATAACTAGAGATCGAACCCTGCCCTCTGCAGGCCAAGAGAAAACTATTTTTGAAAATTTACCACTGGAATGACTGGCTTGGTTCTCGAGCCAGACATTCCAGTGGAAAATTTTCAAAAATAGTCTTCTCTCAGCCTGCAAATGGACATTCCTCAAGACAACTGCAAAGGCCGGTTTTGGCCGGCTTGAATATTAAAGTGTTAATATCTTCTTAAGGCATTATCAGATATTAATTGAAAACAAGTTATTGCAAAGCAATAGAAATCACCCCACAATGGACCTTTCCAGTTTATCCATCCAGCATATGATGTCATATACAATTACATAACGCATAGCATGATGGCATAATCAATTACAGCATGAATGACTCAATTTAGTCCATCTTAGACGCTTAATAGTCTGACACGTTGTACTAATTGTTTGTCTCGCTATTTAATAAACATGCAGTTGAATATTTTGAAACTAACTTGAATAGTCAGCAACAGCACCTAGTAAAATAAGTTTCAAAATATTCAACAACTTACCTGTATAGGTTTCTGTAAATTGAGATTCAGATACATGTAGTGCATGGATCGATCGATCCCAACAGGAGTGAGGTGTGGGTGGAGCTTAGTTAGAGATGGGCGGGGCATAGCTAAAACTAGAAAGGTACATTGCCTTCTGAAATGAGGTGCACATGAAATCTGGGTTAATTCTTCATTAAATACAATATAGAATACAATAGCAAGTGTGACACAAGATCAAGGGGGGGGGGGGCACAATAATGTTGCGACATAAACCGCTTTGTCAGAAACGTAAAAATTTGATACACAGAAAAACAGACCGATTACTGGGAGGATCAGTGTTTTACGAGTTGTGTAATTACGGTATAGCAACCACCTACACACCAGGTTGACATGTGTGGTTTTCTGTCTCGCATGTCTGGTACTGGGATATGATATGTGACACCCATGGTTCTGTGGTAGGTACATGTAGTTTGACTCATACACCAGATGTTGTGGTGTTAAAATCATGCCGCTAACCGATGAGCACCAAAGGTGTGAAACTAGTCGTGGCATGGATGAGTCTTATGGTTTGTGAATAACACATTGTACATTAGGAAAACGGCTAGATATCACAAACAATCAAATAATGGAATCCAACTACATTTATGGCCCACCCTCTCCCCATATCCTGCTAAACTCTTCCGGGAAGAGTCTCTGCCATTCATTTAAACATGTAGAAATTGATTTGAATCTTTGAAACCTGACTTCCCAGAATCTAAATGTCGTAGATAACTATACAGGCAAGCTGTTGGATATTTTGAAATTAATTTGACTAGGGGGTCCTTTGCTGCCTATGGGTCCTAGTTAAATTAGTTTCAAAGTATTGAACAGAATGTTTATTAAATTGTAAACTCCTCAAAGATGTACAATTCATACACTTTAGTGATGCACTTTCATTAGCTATAGAAAGCTATGCCACTTTGATTGTGACATCAGCTAACAAGTGAAAGATTTGATTATGACAGATGACAAATAAGTGAGAGATCGGATCCCTCATTCAGGTGGTGATAAAGATTTAAATTTCTCACCAATTTGTTGTATGGAATAGTTAGCATTCTTCTTGTCTTGGAATAACTTCAGTATGTTCATGTATATGTCATTATCCTTCTGTGGATCCCATCTCCAATCTAGAAAGAGAAAATAACCAGAGAACTTATGTTTACCCCATTAACACTCAAGTTGGCCAAAACCAGCTTATAATGTGGTCTAAATGTCCATTTGCAGCACAAAAGAACTCGTTTTGAAAAATATGCCTGGATTTCAGTGGTTAATTTTCAGAAATAGTCTCCTCTCCTTCTGAAAATGTACATTTTCTAGATGTATGAGAATAAACGAAATCATGGATTTCTTTTTTCACGAGAGAGTTGATACTTACATTTGTACCTCCTAAACACTATGATATTCCCAAAATATCCACTTTCACTCAATAATCCGCCAGATTTTAAAAAGAAGGTGCCCCTACTGGACTGGGAGAAAGATGACAGCTGGGCGGATGCCGGCCCCACCTCCGAGCATGCACCGACTGACACTTCCTTCCCATAATTTATTGGCTGACATAAAGCAACTATAACATGCCTGAAGACCGAGCCTCTGTGGGGTGGAGACGCTGGGTCTGTGTTTAGGAGGTAAGTATCAACTCTCTCGTGAAAAAGGAAATCCGTGATTTCGTTTATTTCACTCCAAGAGATACTTACCTCCTAAACGCTCTATGATATTGCCAGAATTTGTCAGTGAATTCGGCAGGAGGGAGGCGAGGTCCAAAAAACCCTGCTCTAGGAGAGACAAGCTCCTTATGTGTAAAAGCACTCACATCTAAATTTGTGTATAAAAACACAACCAGGAAAGATAAGACCATCGGCTCAGAACCAATGTGTCAGAGTAATATGCGCTCCCCAATCTCCTTTTGGGACAGCAGGAGCTAAGTACTAGTGCTAAAGTACTAAAGCACATCGAATGAAATGCTTCATTTCATAAACTCTCATGAGAGAACCATAAAATTACACACCATTATAGAATGGGTAACGTGACATAATTATGTAAACAGCACAAGACATAAAACTTACTTAGTAAATCTTTGACATGGACATCATCATCATCCCCTCGGGGAAGAAAGAAAACAATACAAGTCGTTGTTCTCATAATTAAATGAACTGTTTAAAAACAGTGAGAAAGCCTTATTTAGAAAAAGAACACCTGATTATCCTTTTTAGAATCGATAAGGCGAGTATTGGTGGCGTCACGGAGATAATGTCACTGGGTTACCGACAATGTCATCCGTCATGAATGCTGTCTTCTAGGATTGCACGAGAGTTTAATTGATTGGTCGGATGGATGGAAGGCCAGATACAACTGCGTGTCGTCAGCATAAAAGTGATAGTTAAGGCCTCGGTTTGCTAGAAGCTTACCGAGTGGAGCTGTATATATTGTAAAAAGTAACGGCCCAAGTACCAATCCCTGTGGGACACCCGAGAGTAGCTCACATTCGGACGACTTTGCTTCGTTTACGATAACTACTTGATGACGACAAGTGAGATAGGATCTGAACCAGTTAATGGCTGTACCTGATATACCAAGTTCTGATAGACGTAACAGCATAATATTATGGTCTATTGTACATGATTAATAACCAAAATTATTCAGATATTGAGTCACAAAAACCAAAACTAGCTTGGCAACAAGAAAGGCATGTGTTTATAAAGTCAATAAATTAGAAGCAAGTGTCAGTCGGCGCATGCTCAGAGGTGGGGCCGGCATCCGCCCAGTTATCATCTTTCCCCCTGCCCAGTAGGGGCACCTTACTTTTAAAATCTGGGAGATTATTGAGTGTAAGTAGATATTTTGGGAATATCATAGTATTTAGGAGGTAAATATCTCTTGAAATGAAAAGTTGAATTTTTCTTGAAGAAATTTGATGATTAAAAGGCTAAGCCTCTCTATAAGGGTATACCTGTACTGTTTGCTTAAGAGATGCTGGGGTTTTACACCGGTAGTTAAAAATGATTTGTCAAGGAAATTAAAATTTGTGCTTAGTTAATGTCCTTTTGCAGGCCACGATAAAACTATTATTGAAAATATACTACATACATGTATACTGCAATGATTGGCTCGATAACTGAACCAGTCATTTCAGTTGTAAAATTTCAGAAGAGCCTTCTCTTGGCCTGCAAATGGGAAGTTCTCAAAACCATTGCAGAGGCTAGTTTGGGAAACTTGGTAATTAAATGGTTCAACAATTTACCTGTTCCTGTACATGATTGGCATGTACATGTAGGGGTGTAACGATACTGAAAAATTGAATGTATCATGATATGTATCACGATATTTTGCTGAGCTTAGATGTACACCAGATGTATCGTCCTTGGCAAAGTGTACATACATGTACATGTATTATACAAATCTGTAAAGGTTCTATGGACTCCAGGAGGACTGTGTCTATTACTACTATGCAAAGTATTATTGTGAACCTGGTTTATTAATTATGATCGAAGCAATAAAGTATGATTACTATCAATGAACCGTATTAAAATAGTGGGGAATATTGCTTAAAATGCGGTCTGCGAATGCCCAGGTAGTAGGTTACTGTGGATATAACCCGGAAGTTTTATAAAATAAATCGGCTTTGTTCATTTACATAGACTAAGGAAATTGTGAATGCGAAAATAACCGATTACCATATTAGCACATACAGGTGGATAGGGAACTAGTCTCTGATAGGGCACTAGTTACATTGCAATCATCTCATGATGTCAGTTTTTCTATCCGTTTCAATCTTTCTCAAATCAGTCAGATTTCTACAAAAGTATTATCGCCTCCCTTATTATACGAGATGTTAGCAACCAGATTCAATCATTTTGCAAGATTTGCTGACATAAATAACGAGAAATGTCCGAGAAAATGACAACCAAATTTCTTTTTTGGCATCCATTTTGGACATTATAATATTTTGTGGTAATGAATATTTATTAGTTCTTTACAAAGACGAAAAGATTATGCTTGCCAGGGGCTGTCTTTGAATGGTCATAGATGTATATTATTGCCAAATAAACGTTTGTTGCGCCATGACTTAAATCATTTTAAAAACATTTGCTTAACTGACACAATTTGGGCAGACCTTTCGGTAATTTTGTGCGCAATATTTTGAGTAATGTGTATTGGACTGCCAGGAACCAGGCCAACATAGTTAGTGAGTGTGTGGAACAGACTGGCAGATTTTATAGTATTCAATATTCATTGCCTCGAGAATTTTCATGCCTCAGATTGGCACACGTTGCGAGTCTGTATTATGGCGGGAATAAAATTGCTATCGTAAACAACACACTTTAAAGTCAAACAGATTACTTGGCTACGATCTTTAATGACGCATTTCGCTAACATTTTTGTTTTCAAACGTCCAGTTTGTTCTCAAGTTCAGCGAGTAATCAGTTAGTAAATTTAGGTGTTCAAAATCTACAGTATACCTACCCATTCAGAACTGCCATTTGTAATATGCTGTAATTCTACTTAGTAATACACCCAAGTCCAAAGTACAGTACAGCTCAGAGTTAACTTAATGTACGAACGGGTCTGAAATGCGTGCATGATGCGTTGAAGGCCCATTTCCAACGCATCGGTTTTAAAAACACAATGCATTCACGACGCATCTAGTTAATATTTTTGATGCATTTAAAATAATAAATATATGCGTTGAGAATGAGCATTAAATGCGTAAATAAGCAAGTTTGAACTTGTTTGATGTCCCCCAGAGATAGTGCCAAACGCGTTGTTAAAAACAAACGGGACAGACGCCAAAATTTAAATGCGTTTAAAAGATTCATATGTGCATTGCGTAATACCCGGCGTACATACCAACTGAGGGCTAGTTATGAAATACTATGCACCCCTAAAGCTGTAACATGTACCGATATCTCATTGGCTTTTCGCGGAAATAAAACGCCCGTAGTGATTTAATGATTTTCTTTTTGTGACATTCGGTAGCTTTCGGATTCACTATATTGCAATGTAATGTAGCCGAGTATAACACATTGTTGTTGCCTCACTCGGGAACCAGGCCGAGGAAATGAGCAATCGCCGCACCCCCCTCTACGCAGCAATAACATAGCTAGATGATAAATAGTGCCTTAATAAACCTGTGAAAGTTAACATAAATAGTCAGGGAGCTACATGTAATTTCATGTACCAGACATTGTTTGTTTTATTAATTTAAAAGTCAAAGTGGGTGTTAAGATATTGCTTTATTGCTTTTAAAAGCGGCACCGCGAATACGTGTACATTTTTCGTTCCACCATTGTTGATTGTGAGTCGCTCAGAGACTGGTTAAAATAAATCACGTCACCAATTCGTTATGAATGACAACGAGACACATGATCAAAATTTAACTACGATAGTAATTTTCATTCATTCATGACGTCAGATGTCCAGCAAGCCAATCAAATTACAGCTATGCTTTTCCGAGAATCTATGACTGCGCATAATTATCGATCGGCGAGTCGCGCGAGGAATTTCTCATTAGTGCTAGGCAGTGAATAAGTAACTGGGGTCATTTTGTTCTGTAAGAATGGAATGTTTACGTTACCAGACAGCTGTATCGGAACTGATAATGCGACATACTGCCAATTATTCAACATTGAATGAGGCCTTTTCCTAAAATCATGACAGGAATGTCGCGAAAATTTACGGTACCCTGGCAAAATATAATTGCATAATGTGTGTATGCCCGAGTAATCGGTTGCCCTTCTTGATCAACTCGCATAATGTTGTTATACCAGCGCGGCGTAATTATGAACGCATTTCACGTTATCAGATTTCAAATGAATTGTCTAACCAATATCATAAATGCGTTGTGTAATAAGTTCTGATACGTTATCAAACCGTTTCCAACCCATTTGTTTTACTTTCACACCGCGTTGTTTTACCGTTCACAACGGGAAAGTGATGCATCCATTATTTTAAAATAGACCAGCTATGTACGTGTCATGCATGCGTTGCAGACACATTTTATGTTAAGTTAACTCTGAGCTGTACTGTAAATGTGTGAGAATCAAAGCCGAGTACTCGTACAGATGCTCTATTCTAGAAAAGTGTGTAGTATCACAATACATGTGTGTGTGGATCGTACTCGTATCGTGTGACAAATGATCATGATACATCGATGCACCGATGGATCGTTACACCCCTATTGGCATACAGTTGAATTTCTGCTCCACATGTACTTGAAGCTTCAGAGTTGATAGAGCTAATCCTTAAATAGCGCTCAATCTGGTCAAAAACGTCTTCTACAGACCGGCCTTGAGAAATCTCCATTTGCAGACCAAGATGGTTATTTTTTTTAAATTCTCCACGGGAATGACTGGCTTGATAATGGAGGCAGTCATTCTATTGGTAAATTTTCAAAAGGAATCTTCTCATGGCCTGCAAATAGACATTTGCTATGAGAAAACTGAAACTTTCTTGAGCAAGTTTCAGGCTGAAAGGGTTAATAAAAAATATCATTATTTGGTTCAGCTGAACAGCGAATGCAACTATATACATGTACATGTATGAAGCATTATTTAAACAAGAGGCCCATTGGGCCTGTGTCGCTCACCTGGAGCACTGTATTTTTGTCAAAATTGTTGGTGGGTGGTTTAGGAGTAGTCTTTTAAATGAGCTTGTGGACATTTTTGCATGGCCAATATGGCCACCAACCACGCTACATTTTGATTGGTCCACTTCTGCCACATTTCTGACTAAGTTCCTTCCCTTGTACAAGCTTTAATGGCACTCAGTGCCTAATCATATCTCCAAAATTTCGGCCCAATCCGAGTTATTTTAGCAAAAAATAGGTTATCCAAGATGGCCACCAAACCATTTGCCCAATCAAGTCCCCTTGAACAAACTTGGTGCAGCTCTTGTCCTAGATGATATTTCATGCGTTTTGAATTGATCCCCCCAAACGATTTTAGAGATGATCTTTAAAGACATTTTTAAAAATAGACCAAAATCCAAGATGTCGCGAAAATTCATTTTAAATTTCCCACTGCTTGAGCATGGGAGATTTTGGTGGGTAAATGATCCAAGATGGCCGCTAAACCATTTATCTGACAGGCTTGAAAATGGCAAATTTGAAAATACAATACGCACAAAAATACATAAAACCAATATTTGCCTCAAAATCAATCAAACAAAAAAATACAATATGGCCGCCAAACACGCTATATATTGATAGGTCCATAGCGGCCCTTTTTTTTACAGATCCACTTCTCTTGAACAAACTTTAATGGCCCTTAGTCCCTAATCATATATCACAAATTTCCGCCTGATCGCTTCAGCAGTTCTGGGGAAGAAATTGGTTTTGTGAAAATGAGGTCATCCAAGATGGCCATTGAACCATTTGGTCAATCAAGTTCCCTTGAACAAACTTGAGTGAGCTCTTGCCCTAGATCATATTACATGAGGTCTCCCCTCAAATGGTTTTAAAGATTTTTAAAGACATTAAAAAAAATTGGCCGAAATCCAAGATGGCCACCGGCCAAATTGGCCGATCGGCTTCGTTTGAACAAAATGAAATCTCTATGCCATAAGGATGCTTCCTGTCAAATATAATTTAAATCGGCCCAGTAGATCACGAAGACATTTTAAATCTCCCATTGCTTTAGTATGGGAGTTTTTGGCGTGAAAATGATCCAAGATGGCTGTCAAACCGTTTATCCAACTGTTTCGAAAATTGCAAATTTGAGATCAGAAAACCCAATAAACTACATAAAACGAGTTTCGGCCTCAAAATCCATCAAATAAAAAAGTCCAATATGGCTGCCAAACACACTATATTTTGCTTGGTCCACCGTAGCCATGTTTTTTGACGAATCAACTTCTCTTGAACAAAGCTTAATCACCCTTAATTGTTAATTATATACATGTATCACAAATTTCGGCTTGATCGCTTCAGCGGTTCTGGGGAAGAAGTTGTTTTTGTGAAAACTGGGTCATCCAAGATGGCCGCTGAACCATTTGGTCAATCAAGTTTGCTCTAACAAACTTGATTCAGCTCTTACCCTAGATCATATTTCGTGAGTTCTGAATCGAACCCTCAAACAGTTTGGGAGAAGATTTTTAAAGACTTCTAAAAATCGGCCGAAATCCAAGATGGTCGCCGGCCAATTTGGCCGATCGGGTTCGTTTGAACAACTTGAATCTCTATGCCTTAACGATGGTTCATGTCAAATATCATTGAAATCGGCCCAGTAGTTCTCGAGAAAAGGATATTTTTAATTTCCCATTGCTTTAGTATGGGTGTTTTTGGCGGGAAAATGATCCCAGATGGCTGCCAAACCGTTTATCTGACAGCTTCGAAAATTGCAAATTTGAGGTCAGAATACCCAAAACCCTACATTTATGTATATAAAACCAATTTCGGCCGCAAAATCCCAAAAAAAAAAAAATCCAATATGCCCGCCAAATATGCTATATTTTGATTGGCCTACGGCGGCCATGTTTTTTGACGGATCAACTTCTCTTGAACAAACTTTACTGGCCCTTAGTCCGTAATCATATCTGCCAAATTTAGGCCTGATCCCGTCAGCGGTTTTGGAGAAGTTATTTTCGCTAAAACTAGGTCAACCAAGATGACCGCCAAACTATTTGACCAATTAAGTTCCCTTGAACAAACTTGGTTGAGCTCTTGGCCTAGATCATATTTCATGAGGTTTCCTTCAATCCCTCAAGCTGTTTCTGAGATCTTTAAAGACGTTTCTAAAAATCGGTCATAATCCAAGATTGGCCTAATTGGCCGATCGGGTTCATTTGAACAAACTTGAACCCCTATGCCCTAAGGATGCTTCCTGTCAAATATAATTGAAATTGGCCCAGCAGTTCTTGAGAAGAAGTCGTTTAAAGAAAAAGTTGATGGACGGACGGATGGACAACGGGCGGTCGCCACGACATAAGCTCACCTGGCCTGCTAATAAATCCTTGTCCAGACACTAATCATCAAAAAAGTCTGAAAAGTATAATATGTACTTAGAAAAATGTGAAACAATTAGACCTCTCTTTATAAAATAATTAATGGAGCTTTCAAGAGATATCTGCTTAGGAACATTTTATTTCTGAAACGAGAAAATTGTCGGAAATCTACTATGCAACATCAGAAACAAAATAAGTGAAAGAGAGGGTTTTTAGGGCATATACAATCTACCTCAAAATGCTGTCTACAATTGAGCACCACGCCAACACATGAAGAGAATGTATGATGGGATGTGCAAGCATTATACATGCATGTGATGGTTAACAATGGGTTAATTTTCTAATCTTTTATACAGAAACTCACACACATAATGTGCCATAATTGTATATTTTGAAGTCCATAGAACCATATCAATTTTGCTTGAATGCTGAACAATGTACTTAGATGCAACATCAGATTGTATTAGAAACTAACATAACTTCCAGTATTGCTTGAAAACATGAAATTACACACATTTCTCTTGAGTCGAGCTTAACGATTTAATCGTCAAAACAGTCAATAGTGACATCTGCAGTGATCTTAGCAACCTCTATTCTCGGAGAAGACTATTTTTATAATTTTGTCATCAATTATGCGTCTGTGATAAACTTATCTATGTCATTCATGACATCACTGATTATGATGTTATCATACGTGTCACGTACATGTAGTTGATTATGACATCATACACCGTATGATTGATGGATAAACTGGAAAGGTCCATTGACATGCAAAAATTAGAATCTTTCTTGAAAGATGGTGAGCGTTAAAGTGTTCATAGCTATGAGTAACATTTGCTGCTTTGAGGCGTTATTAACACACGAAGGACTACAGAATCGAGGATTCCAGTTTATCTAGCAATCATATGACATCATAATCAACATTGCGATGTATAGGATGACATCATAATCAATGACGTAGATAAGTTCATCAAGAACGCTTAATTGATAATGGACTAAACGTTGTTGTACGAATTGTATGTCTTTACTATGTACTAAAAATTCTTTTGAATATTTTGAAACTAATTTGACTGGGCACTGTTGCTGCCAAAGAAAAGCTTACCTGTATAGTTTTCTGGAAAATGATATTATCAGAGAGTGCAGGGATCGATCGATCCCAACACGAGCAAAGTGTGGGGTGAGCGGGGCATACGCAGTGTAGCTAAAACGGGATTCCTCCATTATAAAGTAAGTAACCAGACTAGACTAAAACAATAATCAATGCCAGCTTAAACGAGAAGAATCCTTGCAAGTACTGTTCACAAAGAATTAAAGATATTGGCCAAGACAAGTATTTAAAAACATACAACTGATAATTCACACTTACCCCTGCCTAAATGCCTGAGTATGAGTGATTGAGCTAATATCATCTGACCACATCGCAGCATGCACCCCCAACCACTGTCCGAATTAGGACCAATCCCTCCTGAAAACACACAGAACAAAGACCTGATGACGGGTCAAACCTACCTAAGAGGCTAAAGCACTTTTGCCATCAAAGAATAGTTCTTCTTTAACCCTTTAACACTTAAACTTCTTTGTTAAAATTTCAATTTTCTCATAGAAAATGTCCATTTCCAGAGTAGCTAAAAGATTATTTTTGAAAATTTATCACTTGAATGGCTGGCTCACTTATCGAGCCAGTAATTTCAATTGTTAATTGTCAAAATAGTCTTCTCATCTGCAAATGAACATAACTGAAGACCACTGCGGAAGCTGTTTTGGACAGATTGAGTGTTAAGAGGTTGTTGAAAGACCGCATATCTTCAAGGATCACAATTATTTTCCCCCAAATGGGTTATCTACCTCTAAGTGACCACATGTGCTTATTTATCACTTTTGATGAACCTACAATGCTCAATCAACCCTTTCATCGATGAATTGTCCATATCTCATTTTCAAGGCAACAATATAGGAAAATCGTTGAATATTTTGAAATTAATTTGATTGGAAGACTTTGCTGCCTAAAAATTAATTGCAAAGTCTTCAACAGAATAAGTTTTCTATCATAAAGAATGTACTTTTTCAGTGATTGGTGGACTATGAAACAGTTAATAGTGGAATGGATATATAGATGTACATGAATATACATGTACAAACATTGTACAAACATGAACTCACGTTTAGGTTAATACAACTCAGGAATTACGTTCAGCTTTTCTCATTAATTAATATACATTTTGTTATCTTCAGTAATTAACCCTTACCACTCTGATATCAAAATTTTTAATTTTCAAATTAAATTAATAGATGAACTGGTGTTCATTTTTGCAACAAATTTGGTGGAAGATGGTGCTGTCGAAGACAGCAACATCGTCCACCAAATTTGTTGAAAAATGTACACCAGTTTCTTCGCTACTGACACAGTAAAAGATAGAATAATGACATCAGTGTGGTACAGGTTAATGCTAGCTAATTAAAGGCATCTTACAGTATGCCATATTCATAAATAATGTTTACAAAACAAAAACAGAAACATGTTAGTTAGAATTTTGTACACATGATGTAAAAATGTTCTGTTGAATATACAATATATACACTGATATACATGCATTGGTATATACTGGATTGGATATACTGGTATATGTTGAATATACAATATATACACGTATACACCCACATATATACACCAACACAATGTTGAATATAACAATTTCTTCCGATCCAATTACATGTACACACAAATAATTCAAAGTACATCTTATTTTGTTTCAAAGTTATTTCTGAGCTCTATAACTGTGAAAGTTTTCATAACAAGAGTTATAAAATACTTTGTTGCCCCAAGGGGCAAGTATGCCATTTAAATTAGGTTGCCCGACTGTACTTTCAGGTTGCCCCATTTCTGTAAATTCTGTTGAAAATATGCATTGTTGTAAGCTACATGTATGATACAGACTACAGAATCCTTGTAAATACCAACTCAAGTATTATAGTAACCCGTTATCTCTCACATCAGCCAAAAACGGCTTCTGCAGTGCTCTTGAGAAATGTCCATTTACTGACCAAGAGAAGACTATTTTTGAAAATTTACCACTGGAATGACTGGCTCGGTAACCGAGCCAGTCATTCCAGTGGTAAATTTTAAGAAACAGTCTTCTCTTGGTCCGCAAATAGACATTTTCTAAACAAATTACAATTTTCTTGAACAAATTTGACTAAATAAAATAAATACTCAGCATGAGTACATATACAGGCCCTGAAAATAACAAATTATCTAGGTTGTCCCCCAGGGCAACCAATGTGTTAAAATTTGGTTGTCCTGCAGTAAAATAAACGAAATCACAGATTTTTTTTTTCACGAGAGAGTTGATACTTACCTCCCTAATACTCTTTGATATTGCTAAATATCGGCTTTCACTCAATAAAACACTCGGATTAAAAAAGTAAGGTGCCCCCCCCTGGGCAGGTAGTCAGAAATCAGTCAGGCGGATGCCAGCCCCACCATCGCGCATGCGCCAACTAGTACTTCCTCTGACTAATTTATTGGCTGACACTATGCAACATTACAAGAGGCTGAAGACCGAGCCTCAGTGGGGCGCAGAGGCCGGGTCCATATTAGGGTGGTAAGTATCAACTCTCTCGTGAAAAAAGAAATCTGTGATTTTGTTTATTTTACTTCAAGAGTATACTTACCTCCCTAATACTCTTTGATATTGCCAGAATTCGACAGGGAATTCGGCGGGAGGGAGGCGAGGCCAACAGACCAGCTCTTCCCTATGCGCTTTTTTCTGCGTTAAAGGCACTGAAACTTCTGAAATTGTGTGGAAACACAACCAGGAAAGATTTGAACATTGGCTAACACAACCGATGGTTGAGAGATGACCAGATGTCATATGCGCCGCGCTCCCCCACCCCCTCTTCTTGGGAGGAAGACTGCATGACCTCAATGTCCCATACGCTCTCTACATACAAGTGCCATGTACTATAGTACAAAGATCGAAAAGGCTTCATTTTCGTATACTCTCAATAATGAACCATACATAAAAACACGTACATGTTAATAATGAAGGGTCACGGTGACATCACAATTAACAATGAACACCACAAAAACAAGACTGACCTTGTGAAGAATGGCGGCTGTAATCATCTCCCCATTGGTGAAGACTTATGCAGTCCAAATTAGTGGATGTTTCCATTGATTAAATGCGAAATATATAAAAAATGAGGAAACCTCATCAAATATGTACACCTAAATTATTTTTTCAAAATTGATAAGGCGAGAGGATTCGAGGTGTCACGGAGGTAATAGTCTGTATAACTTGACTCACAATGCCACTGAGCTACCGACATAATGTCATCCACAGGGACCCCATTAAATAGGGCAGTAGAAGCCACTACGCCGCTGACGATGTGAGCCTTGGCCATGTCAACTTGTTTATCTGTGGCGGATTTATGACAAAATTGAATACATTCAACAATCCACCTGGAAATGGTGTCCTTAGACGCCCGGCCATGGGGTTCAATATATGACAACCATAACGCTGACGGGTTCGTCCGCCATTCCCGAGTACGTTGTTTGTACCAGCTCAATGCTCGGACCGGACACCATGCTTTAGAATTAGGATCATATCTAGTTAAAGCTGGCAAAAAAATGGGTTGACCTGGATATTTCAAAGACTGATTTTTAGCCATGAAATTAATCCTAGGTAGAAGCTTAAGGCCTTCACCTGTAACCACAAAACGGTCTGCCTCGGCTGATAAGGCATGAATTCCACTTCTACGCCTAGCCGAGGCCGCAGCAATTAAAAATATAGTTTTAAGTGTCAATATTTTCATAGAAATGGAACTAAGTGGTTCAAAAGGCTTATCAGTAAGTACCTGAAGCACTAGTGATAAACTCCAAGACGGAATCACTGGGGGATTCCTTGGTCTTAGGCTGCCCATACATTTAATTAAAGTATTTAATGTACTTACTTCATCATTTCCCCAATTAGCCAAGCAAGGGATAACTGTCATTAAAGCTGATTTATAACCAGCAATAGAGTTAGGCTTGTGGCTATAGGCATCATACAGGTGACAGAGGAAATCAGCTACTACCTGAATAGATGAATCCATTGGATTAGTACATCTTTTTGAGCACCATTCTGCAAATCTGTTGATTTTATAATTATATGCTCTGGAGGTTGCCCCCCCCCCCCCCTCCTGGCTTTTGCCATAAACATGGCTGCTTGCTCAGAAAAGCCCTCCTTAATTCTAGATTCCTTGACAACATCCACGCAGTCAATCTGAACATTAACGGATTGTTGTGAAGGGCCTTGCACTGGAAGATAATATTGTCCATCAGAGGCAGAGGAACCGGATTGCAGACCAGAAGGTCCAGCAGATCCGTATACCATGATCGGCTTGGCCAATTTGGGGTGATCAGAAGCACTTGGCACTCCTCCTGTCTGGTTTTCTGAAGAATTTTTTGAATCAGGATTGCTGGAGGGAATGCGTATGCATACATTCCCACCCAGCTGATAGCTAGCTCATCTGTTGCGATAGCGCTTGGATCTGGAATCGGAGAGACGTACGTCGTCATCTTCGCATTCTTCTTCGTTGCGAACAAATCTATGTTGGGTTTCCCCCAATGACTGAACAGACGGTCCGCCACACATTGATTCAGTTGCCATTCCATAGGTAAAACACTCATCCTTCGGCTCAATGAGTCTGCTAACAGATTTAACCTTCCCGGAATATGAACTGCTTTCGAGGTAATCCTGTGATCCAGGCACCAGCAAAGCAGCTTCCATGTCATCATACAGAGACTGGGCGACTTCGTTCCACCCTAGCGGTTTATGTAAGTCACTACTGTTGAGTTGTCTGATCGAATTAGAACACTCCTGCCCTGAACTTTCTGTAAGAAATGTTCCAGGCCCATGACTACTGCTCATAATTCCAGTAGATTTATATGTTCTATTGACTGTTCCAGATTCCAAACCCCTGATATCGTGGATTCTACCAGGCAAGCTCCCCACCCCTCCATCGATGCATCTGTATACCAGGAGATTCTCTGTCTTCAACCACCATTGAAGATGGTGGATTAGAGGCTCCAGCACTAGCACATTTGAGTCCAGAGAACCTGTACTTCGAGTCCATTGCGTCATGAGAAATAACTGAATCGGCCACCTGCGTAAGGCCACCCGACGAATGACAGGTTCCAGAGAAACCATCAATCCTAGCATTCTCAAGTAAACTCGTGCCAGGACATGATGACTGTTGCACACTGACTGTATTACTGAGATGGGTATCTGAACTCTCTCCTGAGTAGGATAAACATATCCTATCTCCAGATCGAAGCACATTCCCAGGTAAACAAACTTCTGGGATGGAGTCAGCTCTGATTTTTGAAAATTGATTATCCAGCCTAAATCTGTGAGAGTTTTCAAAACTATCTCCATATTTGCCGATAAACTTTTTCGGTTGTGTGCTTTTAACAGCCAGTCATCTATGTACGTGTGGACTGCTATGCTTCTCCTGCGGAGGTATGCTGTTATCGCAAGAACCACCCTGGTGAAGACCCGAGGAGCCATAGAAATTCTGAAGGGTAACACCCTGAATTCCCAGTCTGCCCTGGAATGCAAATCTCAGGAAGCGCTATAGGAATGTGGAAATAAGCATCTTTCAAATCTATTGAAGCTGTCCACATCCCCCTCTCCAACCCTGCCAACACCGATTTCACTGTCTCCATTTTGAAACTGGGTGTGTCTATGAACTTGTTCAATGGCTTGAGGTTGAGAATTGGTCTCCACCCTCCAGTGCTTTTTGTTTCTAAGAACATGGTTGAATAGAAGCCGGTTGAATTGCTCCTTTTTGTATGAGAGAATTTATCTCTTCCTCTATACACAACCACTGATCTGGATCCCTTGGAATATGAGTCCAGATTGGCACCAGAGACAGTCGCGATGGAGAGCCTGTAATCCAGTCGGGATAATACCCGACTGAAAGTCATCGCAAGACTAAATGGTCCTGAGTCAACCATTCCCACTCTTGCTTGTGGTGGGCCAATCGGTCCCCCCACTGGAGCACCTAGGGAGAGAGGTGGACGTAAGGAGTGCAAGAGTGGCACTGTCCTTGGCCAGAAGCACCGGAGTGGTTCTCACCATGATAACCGACCCATCAGGCACGATTACCACGACCAGCTCCTCGCGCGCCACAACCAGCGCCACGCGCACCTCGGTGCACGGGTGGCTGCCTGGCTGCGCCGGAGGAGCCTGCACACCCCTCACTGCTGGCCGAATTGCACATGGCCGAGGCCGATGCTGCGTTGGTGGCTGGCCTCTGACCTGGCCACTGGCACCTCGAGCCTGCAGGGGATGATACGCAGGGAGAGCTGCGCGAATGCGCTCTCTGCGGAGCACTTCAAATTGCTCGCGCAGTGCCCTCTGGTTATTGACCATGGTGACTGTCTCCTGGAGATGCTTGCATCCATCACCTCCAAAGACCCCAGGGACCTGCCATAGGCGTACGCAGCAGCGTATTATACAGGTCCTGAGACGGACACAAGTTGTCAAGTGCGCCTCGTCCGGACACTCCTGGTGACAGCCCGGGTCAAACAATCCAGAGCCAGGTTGACTCCATCCTGGATGGCTCTCTGGACCGTTACCAGGCTAGGCTGGTGCGACGCGGATGCTGTTATTACCCGCTGTAACAGCTGGGAGACATGAGAAAGGGCCGCAACAGACGCTCTCCCACTCTCCTCCGCATCGCCCAACGTGGTATTGGCTGAACGCAAAGCATTCGAGCACTGTGCTCCCGTGTCAGACTGGGAGCCTGGCTGCGTATCCTCGCCTAAAGCTGTGTGGTCATCCACGCTCAGCTTAGGCACCACGCCGTATTTCTGATACTCATCAGATACGACGCGGCAACACCTCGCCACCTCGCGAGGGGCCTTCGCGAGACGTCCATGCACCTTGATGGATGTCTCCGCCGCCCTGAACATATCAACAATATATTCAGCCAGTGGCAGAGATGGCATTGCGCTCACAGCTGATCTACCTGCCAACCACAGGCGGTGATCACGCTGGCCGGCCGCCTGTAGGTCTGGCCTGACGCTTATAAGCCACTGACAAGCGTCAGACCAGTCCTCCTCTGTGGCTACCTGCGAGAGCTCTACAAGACGAGGGCCTTCATCATCCTCCTGAGCGCTCGCAGGTATGCTTGAGGCTGGATAACCTGACACCCCTGGCAAGCCAGAGAAAGCATGCGGGCCCGAAAGAGCAGGCATGCTAAACTGGCTGGCTTGACCGCGAGCAGGCACCGTGGTATTGCGCGGGGAGCTTAGCGCCATACCACGGCCCCGGCCAACACCTACTACATTGTACACTCTCGGCAAGCCGAGGTATGCGGTACATCTGGCCGTCAGATCCGACCCGGGCCACCTTCTGCGCTGTGAACCCTACTCCTGCGTGAGTAGAACCATGGATAATATCGCCTGTATTCCCTGCGAGGGGTGCACAGACGTCAATGTCCATGGTCATGGCATCAGAAGGAGAACCCAGCAGATAATCCTCTTCATCCTGGCCAGAAAGATTAGACTCCGTGTCAGTGAAGAATGCTAACCTGGACTGGTCAGGAAAGGTACCATAGGAGGTACTGGTACCTGCGGTGTGCGGAAAATCCGGGTCTGATAAGCAGGCACCAGGTTCCAGCGACAACCGTCCATGGATCACCGGCGCGGCAAGCCTGCTGCCAATGTCCTGGATCGCCCCCTCTAATGGGTCCACCTCTGAATCTTCGAAAACTGGTAACACCCTAGAGAAACCAGATTCAGAGGCGGGGATTATCTGCTCCGACGCAGATGAAGAGGGCAAAAAAAAATTTGGTCCAGGAAGCATGCCACAGAGCAACTCTGGAACCAAATCTTTGATTGTCCTCTTCATCTCTCCCAACATCTCAACACGGAAGGCCTCCATATCCACAGAGGACGAGGCCTTCCTCTTACCCTTCTTACCAGGTACCTCTCTCTTAGACCTTCTTTCCTCCTCAGCAACCTTCTCCTTCAACGACAAAAAGTCAGACATTAACTCCAACCCCCCCCCCCCCCCCCCCCCACTGTTTACATGTCGCATTTAAGCAACAGTCCACAGGAACTGCACTGAAAACATAAGTGCGGGGCGAATCGGTCTTTCAAAAAGCGACCACATGAGGGACACCCAGGTCTCTGAAACAAGCCAGAGGACGAAGACAATGAGTATTTTAGTTAATAGAATTAGTAACTCAAAACCAAAATAAAAGGAGAGGAAAAGTTGTCACACAGACCGCCTACAAAGATAATAAACCAGCGTTGGGAAAAACTTTAAATGTTAATAAAGTGCAAGGCTGATTATGACGTCATAACTTCAAAAAATAAGAAGATACATGTTGTAAATCAATCCAAAACAAACATCCAGGTGTAAGGACGAATTGTATTCATATCCAGAGCATCCTAACTGGAAAGGATAGTGTATACAGACTATACAAACATCAGATATACAATGATAAAATGGCAGCAGATTCTATAAATATTTTCAAATATAATTGAAGTGCCTCATATCATAACTAGAATACCTGAGTCTTTAGCATAGACAAACCATCCGATCTGATGAACTGGAAGCTCCACCAACTCTATGACCTCTTAACTCTCTCCACTTATAAGGGGAAGGAAGTGGACCAAGAGGGCAAAGTGAGAAGACCTTCTTCTGAGGCCTCCAACTCACTGGGCATAGATTTTTGGTTAGATAACCTAATAATGTTAGTAGGAAATGGAACCTTGGTGGAGAGAAAAACAAACCCTCTGACGACGTGCTGTCCTTTTCAATCATAGATAGATACCTGTGGACATAAACACACAGAGACTGCAGGAAATGTCAATTTCCCTTTCTCCGAGATCTAACAATACTCACCATTCTGTTACTTCTGATATACAGCTGGCCTTGACAGCGGATCTAGGATTATAGACTTAGAAAGCTTTACCGACTCCTGGGAACCGGGTACTCGGCTCCCCACTGCCGAGTACCCGTTTACCATAGAGCTCATATTGTTTGCATAGCCACCAAACAAGAGAAAACTATGGCTTGCCTCCGTGGGGCTGGGAGGCTGGGTCCGTAACAGAATGGTGAGTATTGTTAGATCTCGGAGAAAGGGAAATTGACATTTCCTGCATTCTCCTTCGATCAATACTCACCATTCTGTTACTTCTGATATACACCAGATTTGATCAGTAACCTGGTGGGAAGGGGCAAGCCATACATGCTAAATTTGCCCCTTGGAGAAAGATTTTAGACTTCAAACTTGACTAACGGAGACCTAAAAGGACCGTCAAGTTCACGGAACCGAATCACATTCGCGTCACAGCCCCCTCCCCTTTTTCCTCCTAAGAAAAGGGAGAGAACTAACGAACATGTATCTCGCCTGAAACACCA
>CM067369.1:88907476-88939930 GCA_034401795.1 Chaetoderma sp. LZ-2023a
TTCCTCCTAAGAAAAGGGAGAGAACTAACGAACATGTATCTCGCCTGAAACACCAATATGCCAAGAGGGTTAACTACTCCCTGCATATCGCTTGTATTAGCCTGGGAATGAGCATGAATATATAAGATGAATGAACATGATACATATACATAATACAAAAAACTCTCACTTGTTGAATTACCTTATGATAACAGGACTTCAGACGTACCGCCTCCAACCAATCACCGGTTCGGCCATCAGTGACACAATCTGGTTGACATCCTCTCGCCTGACCATGCCTGCTTTAGGTTCTTTTCTTACCGAAGTGAGAAAAGGGGAAAAGCAGTGTGGTCACTAACTATCGTTTCAAAACAGCTAAAGCGAGTGGATTGGCTGAGTCTGACACATCCCTCATATAGTAATCCGTGAATGAGGACTCACAGTGCCATTGTGCAACGGCCATGATGTCCTATAACGGAACACCATTGTAAAGGGCGGTCGAGGCGGCTATTCCTCTGACATTGTCTGCCCTTACGCCTTGCACCTGGTGCCCAGTCGCCATCTCGTGAGTAGTCTGAATGCATTCGACCACCCAACGAGAGATAGTATCCATGGATGCGGCGCCATAAGACTTATTATGGCAGATCCACAGATGTCTATCGTTCGACCGTAACGAGTCAGTCCATTTCTTGTACTTAGTCAAAGCACGGACCGGGCACCAAACACTGGCATCACGATCAAACCTAGTTAACTTCGGTATAATGATCGGTTTGCCGGGATATCTCAAAGATTGGTTCTTTGACATAACCTCTGCTCTTGGCAGAAGACGCAGACCTTCTCCAGAAACAATAAATCGGTTCCTCTCTGCCGAAAGCGCATGGATCTCACTGCGCCTTCTAGCTGAGGAAGCTGCCAATAGAAAGACCGCCTTTAGAGTCAAATGCTTTAGACTAGCCGAACGCAACGGTTCGAAAGGGTGCTTGGCCAGTACATTAAGCACTAAAGATAGACTCCAGGCTGGAATGACTACCGGTTGTCTCGGTCGGAGATTGCTCATTCCCTTCAACATCACATTTAACTGGGCCACCTCTGGACTATCCCTGTTGGCTAGACAAGGGATAACTGATGCCAAAGCTGACTTGTATCCAGCAACTGTGACGGGAGCTAGTCCTCAAAAGAACAGCTCACAGAGAAAGTCTGCTATTTTCTGATAGTGGATTGAAAGGTATCAATACCCTTTTCTTCACACCAATCTGCAAATCTGTTAACCTTGTTGTTATATGACTTGAAGGTTGACCTCCTTCTCGCAGCCGCGATGAAATCAGCAGCCTGTCGAGAAAAGCCTTCCGACGTGGAACGTTGTTTGATAACATCCACGCAGTCATTGAACATTTCGGGACGCTCGTGTAGGAAGCGTCCCTTGGCCTGGGAGATTATGTTCGGAATCTCGGGCAACTGCACAGGATTTTCCACCAGCAGATCTAGAAGATCCGTGAACCACGCCCTGCTCGGCCAATACGGCGCTATTAGCAGGACCAGACACGGTTCCTCCCTGACCTTCACCAATACCTTCGGTAGAAGAATGGTGGATGGGTACGCGTAAGCGTGCATCCCTCTCCAGCTTATCGCCAGAGCGTCTGTATCGACGGCATTTGGATCTGCAATCGGCGAGACATATGTCATGATTTGAGCATTTTCCTTTGTGGCGAACAAGTCCACGTTGGGTTTGCCCCAATGCTCGAAGATCCGTCGCAGAACTGGAGGGTTGAGGGACCATTCTGTTGGCAGGATTCTCTGTCTGCGAGACAAAGTATCCGCCAGAATGTTCAATCGGCCAGGAATACGAGCTGCTTTCAAAACAACCGAGTAATTCCTGCACCATTGAATCAAGTGCCACACCCTGATACACAGAGTGGGCGACCTGGTCCCGCCTTGGCGATTTATATATGATACTACTGTCGAATTGACCGACCGTATCAATATCACCCTGCCCCTGATCATCGGAAGGAACTCTTCCAACGCCAGTTCCACTGCCATCATTTCCAACAGATTGATATGCAGCTGACTCTCCGGGAGAGTCCATGTGCCCGAGACCTGGTTCTCCCAGGCAGACACCCCACCCTTCCAGCGATGCATCCGTGTAGACGGACAGCTGGGGGCGGGGTAGGTGCAGCAAAACCCCTAATAGGAGATTCTGACGCTGTTTCCACCATAGAAGATGCGATATTATCGGCTCCAAAACTGGCAACAGTTTTGACAGGGGTTCTGTTCTCTGTTTCCACAGAGACATCAGATACAACTGGATAGGCCTTCGCATTAGAGCATCGTACGGGATAACCTGCTCCATGGAGACCATCATGCCCAGCATCTGAAGGAACCGCCTCGCCTTGAATGTGGTTTCCCACTCGAAAACTCTTGAGGATGGCTAACAGAGACACCACTCTGGGCTCTGACGGGTAAACCCTGCCCTCCTCGAGGTCGAATCGCATCCCCAAATAAACGAAACGTTGAGTGGGCGTCAACTCGGATTTCTCCTCGTTGACTATGCAGCATAGATCTGAAAGTAACTTCAGAGTCAGAGCAGTATCCACGTTCAACCTGGCTGCCGAGTCTGCCTTAAGCAGCCAGTCGTCTATGTAGGTGTGTAGCGCCACGTTCTCTTTTCTGAGAAACGCTGTCACCGCAAGGACCACTCTTGTGAAAACCCTCGGAGCTGTCGACAGGCCAAACGGGAGACTGTAAACTCCCATACTTGATTCTGAAACGCAAATCTCAGAAACCTGTGCCAACTCCGATTCATAGGAATGTGGAAATATGCATTTATCAGATCGATCGATACACACCACATTCCTTTCCTCAATCCCGCATTACCGACCTCTGCGTTTCCATCTGGAACCGAGGCGTATGGATAAACCAATTTAATGGCCTGAGATTGAGTATGGGTCTCCATCCCCCTGTGCTCTTGGGGACAAGGAACATGTTTGAATAGAAGCCTGGAGTGTTTTGCTTTGCTGGTTTTATTGCTCCCTTCGGAAGCAAACCCGACACTTCCTTTTGAACGGCTTCTAACTTGTCTGGCTCCCTTGGTATGGGTGTCCAGACAGGTGCCAAAGACAGATTTTGTGGTGGAAAGTCCCACCACTCCGGCATGTAACCCTGGGATAACCATCCCAGGACCAGACTGTCTGACGTCACACCTTGCCAGGCCTCGACGAAACGCATGAGCCTTCCACCCAGCATAGACGCCTCGACGTCTAACGGGGTTATCCGGCTCGCAGTCCGCCCCCCCCCCCCCCCCTCTTTCTTAACGAGAGAGAGAGAGAACCATTTCGTTCTAGGCACGACGGGTATAACTGGCACCGCTGTTCCTGTCGCACAGGCGCGGTCCAGGCGGATATGAAGGGAGCTTTCGTACCCTCAGGTACGCTTCGGCCCCTTCTGTCCGCCCTTTGAGGCCTTACTCTTACCCTTGCCCTTCCCGCCTCTAGGGCGGTCAGGAGCAACATTGGGGAGGGTAGGCGCCTCTACAACCTTCCTGGGCTTCTTCGCCGGCGGCGGCTCTGAAAACCCAGCTGAAGCAGAAGTCGCAACAGGCCTAGCTTTCGCCTTGCCCTTATGCTTCTTCTGCTCCTTTGAAGGTTGTCCCGTTAGCGGTTTCCCCACAGGCCCTAGTGCGTGCGCTTGCTGCACTAGCTCTAGCTGTAGGTTTACCGCTAACCGATTCTGCGCGATACTGGCGGTATCCTCTAAGATGGCCCACGCTTGGCCACCGAAGATGCTAGGCCCTGTCAGGGGTGTCCCAAGGAGACGCTCCCTGACTGCCGTAGCCGGACGCATATGGTCAATGACCATTTGCCTCCTGGATTTCGTCACACGCGCTTGCACCCTTGCCAATGCGTCCATCGACAGCACCAGGCCGTCATTGACACATGAAAGCGCCACAGGTGGCACAGGGTGGCCTGCCCCGCTTCAGCCCACACCGACTGAAGGAGACGATAAGAGTGGTTGACAGCGCTCATTGCTGCCCTCACACCCTCATCGCATAGGGACAGGACTTCTTCCTGGTGTACCTGAGACTTGTCCACAAGTGCCGGACCGGGGTGACCCGCCACGGCACTCTGGACGCCCAGTACCCATCGGTCATCCTCCGTGACCGACGGGACTACACCATACCTGTCGTATTCCCCCCGCGGAATACATCTTGCCCGCACCTCCCTGGAGGCCGCAGGGAGCTGACCCTTGGTCATCAGTTGTTTGCTATAAATAGCATCCAACCATTCTATGAACCGTGGATCCAGTCCCACTGACTGGATCCGGGCCGCGGGCAAAATCCCCGTCCTGATCGACGCAACCGACGGACGGGGCGCATCTTCATCGGCCGTGGCCGAAACCACAGACGGGTCAACCCTGGCTAGCCACGCCAGAGCATCTGACCAATCTACCTCCGATGAAGACACCCCCGCAAACACGTCACCCGTTGACGTGCTCACGGGTCCGCCAGCCACGGCCTCCCAGCAAGGAGCCACGGCTGACACGCCAGGCACTCCGGTACCACACGGTTCCGCCGCCACCCCATGAAACACTCCGGTCCATGGGGTAGGTCCGCACGGAAAACCGTACGGACACGTAGCAGTCGCGGAACCATAGCCGGACACGGGCGCTCACGGCACCCCACGTCCGACTGCCGGACCAGGCGAGATAGGTGAGTACCACGCCCGGCCCGGCACACCCGTTCCCGTGACGGCTGGTGCCAAACCAAGCCGCACGGAACCGGTGCACGGTAACGGATTTGCCTCAGCCACAGGCGGAGCCGCTGACCTGGCTTGCGCCAAACCAGACAAATGGAGGCCGGTTCCGTCTAGGACGGAATCAACCTCCATATTCTCCACCTGCGGCTTCACGGGCCGCAGCAACCTCTCCTCCTCGGCCTCCTCGTCTTCATACTCCGAAGAGTCGTCACTAGACGAGTCAACCGTGGAACCGTCCTGGCGGACGGCTCCCACACCTGACGGACCGGCCACCGCTACTGGACCACCCGGAGGTGGCCGCAGAGAAACAGAAACCCGTCTGGCCGAAGCCAGACGGGACTGCCAGGGGGCCGTACAAGACGGCCCCCTCGGTAACCAGTCCAGAATCCTGTCCGAGGACAGGATCCGTACCAGGCATGGGGAGAAACTGCCCCCCAACCTTTGGTAGCAGGGACGACACCAGCGTGGTCAGAACGCTATGCAGAAAAACCCTGCAGAGCCGGACCAAACCACGCCGGCGGTGCCATCTCCGCCACCTCCAGCTGGGGACGTGGAGCACCCGCACCGGCCGATCCACGATTTACTCTCGGACCGCCTGACCCCGCGTCAGACCCAGCCAAGTCCTTCTGGGCAAGGAACTTAACCATCGTTTCGACGGACCACACTGCACAAACATTACACCTATGATCTATATTACACAGGGCACACTTAAAACAGACATGGTCCTTGAACATTACACGGACAAACTTATGGCAGTCGTCACATGATGGCGGGGCTGGCTTGGCCTATAAAATAAGCACAAACCTACAATAAACAAGCGGAACGAGACCCGGATGGAAGGCAGACAATTAATTTTCAAATAATTTGACTCATAAATTAACCGTAACCTCCCCGCATCCCACCCCGCCACGTTACAACAACGATCGCATTGACTATGACGACAAGTACGCGGCGGGCACAACACACCCATAATAGATCCTCCAGGATGTGTAACGGCTCCAGGAATCATATCGCATAGCATTCAGGGTATATTTACTAATCAATATAAATTATACTCCTAACGAACGCAGCACGATATGTGAAGAAAACAACAAAATGTATAAAAAACTGCTGTCTCACACGGTAAAACCGCAGACCACACATCTACTCAAGAATTTTGAAACCACCGATCATTGCAAACCGATCGTGATCGCACGTAAACTTGATCATTCTAAAGTTTCCGGTACCATTTTTAGTACGCAGCACCCAGAATAAGATGCGTGAATTAATGAAAAACTTTTCTTCACATAAACATCCGAGCGACCGGGTGTGACGTCACCCGCTCGGATTCTACGGAGAACGACGTCAGCCGATATTCGTGTTAGAAATACCGTAGCAAACACCTATTTTCATATCTGCCGATCGCCTGTTGGGGTTTAAAGAAGGCGATCGTCTGGCATATATCGTTGTTAGCACACGTCCCAGATTCTATGGGGTCAGAAATTGGAACATGCGACACAACGAAATTTAGAGACCTAAGTCTTTTAACTATGGATAATAAAGAACAATACAACCTGGTTGTCTTGGGCGGTATTCTCCATAGTCCTTAGTTAATCCTTTCAGAACACACAAACTATCACTGATTAAAGACTTAGATTATTTTAAAACACTAAAATCCTTAATGCAAAAAGCATGTATTGCTCTTGTCGCTATGCAAACAAGAATGAGCTCTATGGTAAACGGGTACTCGGCAGTGGGGAGCCGAGTACCCGGTTCCCAGGAGTCGGTAAAGCTTTCTAAGTCTATAATCCTAGAGCCGCTGTCAAGGCCAGCTGTATATCAGAAGTAACAGAATGGTGAGTATTGATCGAAGGAGAAATTAGTATTTCATAGCGCCATTTAGAAATAAACCAGTTATTTTAGGCGCTTATCACAATAAACGTGAGTCCAGGAAACACATTACAACGGGACAAACTCGCTAAAATATACTAGAAGTCACCTGATGAATCAGTCCTGGGCTCTCATCCACAGACAACATGCCTTTCTGCAGCTCAGACATTCTCAACAACTTTTCAGAAAAAGAGGAAAACTTTTAAGCAAAAAAATTGCATAGGGCTCCCGGCCAATAAATTAGCAAAGAGGAAGTGTACTAGTCGGCGCATGCGCCGTCGTGGGGCTGGCATCTGCCTAACTGACTTCTGACTACCTGCCCAGTAGGGGCACCTTACTTTTTTAATCTGAGTGTTTTATTGAGTGAAAGCCGATATTTAGCAATATCAAAGAGTATTAGGGAGGTAAGTATACTCTTGAAGTGAAAACTGGTTGTCCCGGACCACAGGAACATGTACTTTTCGTGGTCTGTGTAATGTATAAAACATGCACATTTGTAAGGTAACAAGTTGGTTGTATATTGTGTCATAACATGCCACTTAAATTTGAATGAACTAAATAAATCATCATTAAAAACAGACAGCAATTAATATGTAACATAAGACACAAGAGACATCTCATAAATTGCAGAACATCACTGAATTTGATCCAGTTCGGGTTCAATGTCTCTCACTGTAGGACAGATCCAAACAAAAGATAGGAAATTGTAATTTATGGGAAATCTTTCTTTAAAGTAAATACAGTACAGCTCAGAAATAAGCTAAAATGTTTCCAAAACAAGAACAGAAACATCCTATAGTAAGAAATGCATGTATGTACATGTAATTGGATTGGAAGATATTCCTGCCTAATATAAGGCAGCGATTTCTTCCAATCTAATGGACTTTTCCAGTTTTAGCTATGCCCTGACACCTCTAGTTAAGCTCCACCCACACTTTGCCGTGTTGGGATTGATCGATCCCCGAATGACCTAACTATCAATTTTGTGAAAACTACACAGTTAATATTAGCTGTTGAATATTTTAAAACTAATTTGACTGGGTACTGTTGCTGCAACAGCGCCCAGTTAAATTTGTTTCAAACTATTCACCGGAATATTTATTAAACAGTAGACATACAATTTGTACAACAACGCATAGTCTGTCTTCAAATATGCATTCATGATGTACTTATCTACGTCAGTCATGACGTCATTCATTATGATGTCATTCTACATGTCACGTAGTTGATTATGACATCATATGATGGATGGATAAAGTGGAAAGATCCAGTATGTTCAAAATATTCAGCAGTATGTTTAATTCTGCTTGGGAAACCCATCACATTATTTCTGAGCTGTACTGTAGTTGATTTCAGTCATATTAAATGTGTTCCTAGGTTTTAATTTATCCCCATGTTCACTTTGTTGTGGTCTGAAACTAGCCTCACCTATAGGACTGAAGTTCTTCCTATATGTGAACCATAAGCGTGATAAAATATCATGACGTAACTCGTCGAGGTCTGTAAATAACAAAACACAAACATGTTACATGTTACTCAACGATCATTTCACATTTGTGTACACGCACGCATGCACATATACACAAACACACAAAAATGTAATACCCTAGTCTCATTACAGGACTTGGAGCATGGGGTGAGGGTATATGCAAATTAGTAAAAACAAATTGAACTACAATGTACCTGTAACCTTATTCTAAATGTTGTTAGGCATTACTACTAGGTACATATGCAAGAGTTCTACGGTTATCATAAACTGGATACAGTATCGTTTATATGTTTCCAAAAACGAAAACAGAACCATGTTACAGCAGTTAGTACAATCTTAAACACGATGTAAGAAAGGTTCTGTAAATATTTTGGGCGTAATTTGATTGGGATGCCCTGCCCATCTCTAGCTAAACTCCACCCACACGATTGATGCCTGAAGTCCCTGACTATCAATTTCCAGAAAACTATACAGGTAAGCTGTTGAATATTTTGAAACTAATTTGACTGAGTGCTGTTGCTGCATATGGACAGAATCTTTATTAAATATATGCGTAGTATAGAAACACAATTCGTATGTCTCGAACTATTAACTAAAGTGCTTAAGACGGACTAAATCAAGTCATTCATGCTCTATTTGATTATGACATCATCCTACGCATCACATTCTTGTTTATGATGTCATATTATGGATGGATAAACTGGAAAGATCAATGGTCAAAAGATTTTATTTGCAGGTGAAGATAACCAGTACATATATTTTTGAAAACGTACAACTGAAATGAGTGACATGTTATCGAGTCAGCCAATGCAGTGGTAAATTGCTCAAATTAGTTTCAAAATATTCAACAGCATATTCTATAAATCAACAAGAATTCTGTTTGTCACAGTGGCATTGACCTTAACATTAAAAAACAGTTTTGTCTCAAGGTGACAGTGACCTTTGACCTTGTGACCTCTGCATCATCCAGGGCAGGGATCAATTCCTCATGAAAGGAATTGATTCAATTCCAATTCCGTTGCTTTTCATCAATTCCAATTCATCCTGAATACAGAAGGAATTAATTCCAATTCGAACTCCTTTGAAAAGGAATTAATTCCAATTACCAATTCCTTTTCATAAACATTGGGTCTGGAGAATGTAAATGAAATAAGTTAGCGTAGCGGATTAGAAATTAATAAAATATCTTACTAAGCTTTAGTAAATTTACATGTATTATTATAATATGAGTTATCTCCCTGTGGTGCATGTAAACAGTAAAGAGTTAATGACATATTTGACATAATATAAAAATATTACATAATGAAATGAAATTAATATATTCATGATGGGATGTGGTTTCAACAGTTAATGTAAATTATGTATGGAATTAAAGAGGAAATTTGCTAATTATTTTGATAACAGTCTGACCGATTAGCAGCAATAAGTTTCAGTCAAATTGTTTTCAGAATATAAACATAGCATGTAGACATTAATAAACAATATTTAATGAAATAGTTTTAAACACCCATTTTTTGGATCGCCCATAATGAACCCCTCTCATGACTATAAATCTTTCCTTCAGTACTGAAGAGGCGTTCCATTTGGGCTGATGTAGCAGCTATTCCAAGATAATGTCGAGCTAGTAATTTCAATGGGAAATTAAAAAATATTTCCGTATCTTGGTCTGTAAATGGACACTCGCTAAGCAAAATTTTTGATTTTCTTTAAAAATGTAGATGACTAAAGGGTTAACCATTTAAATCTTACAGTCTAGATACAACCCTTTCTTTATAATGAGACATATTTGGTACATATTTTGAAATAATTTGATGGGGACATATTGGCTGATGTTGCTGCCTATAGCAACAACAGCACCCCGCCAAATTACTTTCAAAATATTCAACAGCTTTCCTACATGTACAAATATACGGTTACATTCAGACATGGTAATTTCAGGGGATATAGGGTTTAAGTGTTGGGAGATTTCTTTCAGTGCTTGCAGACTCGCAATACATATCAGATACATGTACATGTACATTAAACACTATGACAACACAACTTACATGTCATTTAAGTCCAAGGAATGCAGAGGTGAGAATTTTCACGCATAGTTTGTAAATGCAGGGCATACATGTTGAGCTACACCAGAGAGTTAGCAGACTTTATCATTTAGACATTTCAGTAATTAACGTATATCTCGATTTTAAAGTGAGTACAGCTAATATGTTTAATATTTTGAAAATAATCATTGGTGCCTAAGGTAGCACTAAATTTCAATCAAACTAATTTCATAATTATTATACATCTTTCATATTTCTCTGCTTCAAAACAAGTTTCTGACAATTCAGACAATTGAGACATCTGATGATTCTGAGCCATAGAGAGTGCAGGATATCAGAGCAAGCAGTCAACTATAATGAAATGAGTGAAGCTAGCATTTACGACTTTAAAGCAAGAAATGTCTTCAGTAGACAATAATAGTATAAAGGAAAGCAACTTTTTTTCATTTCAAAAGTAAATCTTTTATGTTTACTTAACCATTCTGTGAAGAGAACTATACATGAAAGCTGAACACTGACATGACTTAATATACAGTATTAAGACTAATATTTTGAAACTAATTGGACGTGAACATGCTGCTGCAATAGGCACCAACAGATCCAAGTCAAATCAGTTTCAAAATGTTCAACAGAAATTACAGAATGTTGCTGTTCCGTGGATTATAAAGATCAAAAAGAATAAAATAAGTACAGTACAAATGTAGATGAATACTATAGTCACAGTTAAATCTAAGACTACATGTATATAAAAAATAAAATAAAGTAATTGGTAAAAAAGGTCAATTACATGTACCAATTACTTGTTTAAAGTAATTGATTCCAATTCCTCAAAACTTACCCAATTACCAATTCCCTATCAATTCCTGATGAAAGGAATTAAATTACCACCAATTCCAAATTCCAATTACCCCAGCCCCGGTATCATCATGCTGCTTCCTAACAGTATAGTCAACCACATAGCCAAGTTTAGTTGCAATATGATTAACCGATCCTGAAATATAAGCCGAGAAGTTTTTGCTAAACGGAAAAACTTAACGTCGCCATCAGAAGAGTGACACATACATTGTATGTCTCGCTTTCTGCTTTGCAGACGAGACACAAATTATTTGCCATTTGGTGGATGTTTTGACTCTGTCAATTCTTGAGGGTATGTACTAGCTTACATATATTGGATAGTTGATCTTAGAGAGGCACTTTTGGTATAGCTTTGTAAAGTAGGAACTGTTGGAACAATGGACCTTTCCAGTTTTAGCTATGCCCCATCCACCTCTGGCTAAGAAGCTTACCCATACCTCACTCCTATTGAGATCGATCTCGGAACTTCCTGACTATCAATTTCCAGAAAAGCATACAGGTGGATATTTTGACACTAATTTGACTGAGTTTTGTTGCTGCCTACATGTACGGCACAACCGCGCCCAGTCAAATTGGTTTCAAAATATTCAACAGCACGTTTCTGAAATAGCAAAAACATACAATTTGTACATGTCAGACTAGCTATTAAGCGTTAAAGACGGGCATAATCGAATCATCCACGACGCCATGATTATGACGTCAGCATACATATCATGTAGTTGATTATGATGTCATATGATTGAGTGAGGAAATGGATTCATGAATTCATGGCATGCATCTAGCTATTGATTTAGTAAAAATGTTGCACTCCAAGACAGCAACACCTTTTTTTTAGCCACACAATGTTTAACCCTTTCACGTTTGTAGAATTCATTACCGTATAATGCACTATACTGTCGTCCAAGTATACAGACAGGTTCAGCTGTCCTGGGAAAGTCCTCGTATTCAAAGGGCCCACTCTCATATGTCCAGCAAGCTGAAATCAAAGATAGTATGAGCCATATATAACACATGTACATGTACAGTATGACTTGATGATTTAATATAGTTTTATTAACCCTTTCACACTCAAGCTGACCAAAAACAGCTTCTGCAGTGGTCTTGACAAATTTCCATTTACAGAAAGACAAGACTATTTTTGAAAATTTACTACTAGAATGAGTGGCTCGATAATGAGCCAATCATTCCAGTGCTAGATTTTTAAAAAGTAATCTTCTCATGGCCTGCAAATTAAGGACATTTTCGTTGAGAAAATTGTAAATTTCTTGAACAAATCTGAGGGTAGAGCTGGGCGGTATTGATATTTACATGATGGTATCGGTACCATGAAAAAATACTGCGGTACCACAGTATACCGTCATCTGAGCTTGAGGCATGCCATGAAATTAGAACAATATTTTCCATTTCCTTTTCACTGCCATCTCCAATCAACGGTAAATATAGGTAAAATAAATAAATCTGCTTCCTGATTTAGAGAAGAAAAACATGACCGTTTAGTTTCACAATTTTATTAGGTTACTATTTTTATTGATGTAATATCATTCACGGGAATATCGGTCAAAGGGTGTGGTCGACTCGCTAACTATTACCCGCTGTTTGAGACATTGGGGTGCACTATTTTCAATCTGGATTGTTCTTGCTATTAATGCGTGCGACCAGCAAATGGTAAATTTAAGTTTGGCAGTCGAGCGCTTTGATAAACAGAGTCCAGACAAAATCCGCGAGTATTTAAACGGGGCGAGTGTTGTACTCTTTTATTTCTGTTGGAGTCGTATATTCTGTTACTCGCGAAAACAGGCCTATACACATACATATAACACAATATTGAATATAGCCGATTCCAAAGCTTCTGATAATTACCGAGTACCCGATGTGCAGACTCGTTACTCGCCATGCTTCACGCGAACAGTGCGTGTAAAAAGCTATTTCCGTGAACTTCCGACGTGTAGCCAGTTTAAAAATGAATTACAAAAACTAAAACACTATAATTTTTAGGTGTCGTTACTTAAACTGGATTTAATCTTTAAAGAAATTTCTTAAAACAAGCCAGAAAAATAAAAAATAACAACCTCAACGCTTGCTCGTTGTTAATAAATTAGCACGTGATCAAAACGGCGCGAGCAAATACTACGTTTTAGTCAATTTTCATTGATAAATTCAGCATAGTAATGTATTTTCCCACGGTCTAGTTCATGAACAACCAATCAGATACGTCTTTGCGAGATTGCTGTTGTGTTTGAATAGCACGCAGTTTGTATGTTATTTTGTTATTCTAGCGTGTTTGTTCAGTGACAAAATGCTTGGAGTAATAAATTACAAATAATAGAAATAGGGAATATATTATAGTGTAATTAATACAGGCGGATGGCCAGATAATGAGTTTAGATGTTTTAAATAAAGCAATTTTACCGTGAGACTTTCAAGACGTACGTTTGCCATACAATTCTGCCTGTCATTATTTTGTAATTGACGTCCTGATGTTTGTTTTTACAACGACCCTTTCACCTGAACTCGGCTAATAGTTAGGGATGCCTGTATTTTTGGCACTATTAGCACTTATTTACCCTTGGCCAAGTCAGATTTTATGAATATATTTCTCAAATATTGGTCAACCATTATGGATGGTATTCACGGTATTTGGAAATGTCAACGGTCATGGTATCGATTCACGGTATACCGCGGTCCTCACGGTACTACCATCAGACCGCCCAGCTCTATTTGAGGGATGGAATTTTAAAACCATTTGATTACCTATTTACCTTGTAGAACATGCAAGAGCTCTGCAAACGGCACATAATACCCAGCCCTGATGACAAACCAATGAATGAGCTCTTTCAGAACATCGCTATTTTCACGATGACCTCTTGTGGCCATATTATATTTAGGATCATCATCGATTTCAATAAGTTTATTCCTCAAACATACATGTAGTCCAGTCATCCTATGAAGCTTCAAATCAATTCGATAAATAGTAACAAAGTTATCATCCGGCATTGTCTGGAAATGAATTTTTAAGATTGCCACCGGTGGCTGCCGGCCAGCTTGGATTTCCGATCAGCATCTATTTTGATAGCTTTCTTCTCCAGGTCTGGTCCAACCACCCTATGACGTTTCAAAGTGATCCGATAAATTAGAACAGAGTTACAATCCTGAAACCACTTTTCAAGATGGCCGCACTTAGTTGGTGGCCATCTCGGATTTCGGATCATTGGCAATTTCGATAGGTTTCTTCCCCTGACCTAGTCTAATCACCGTATGAAGTTTTAAAGGGATCCAATAAACAGTAAGTTATCATCCGGAAACCAATTTTCAAGATGGCCACCAGTGGGTGGCAGCCATCTTGGATTTCCGATCTTCATCAATTTTGATAGGTTTCTTCCCCTGACCGTGTCCAATCACCTTATGAAGCTTTAAAGCGATCCAATATCCAATAAACGGTAACGGAGTTATCATCCAGAATTTTGATAGGTTTCTTCCCCTGACCTAGTCCAATCACTGTATGAAGTTTCAAATTGATCCGATAAATGGTAAAGAAGTTATCATTCAGAAACCCATTTTCAAGATGGATACCGGTGGCTGGTTGCCAACTTGGATTTCGGATCATTGCCAATTTTGATAGGTTTCTTCCCCATACCTAATCCAACAACCCTATGAAGTTCCAAAGCAATCCGATAAACGGTAATGGAGTGATCATCCGGGAACCAAATTTTCAAGATGGCCGACTGTGGCTGGCAGCCATCTTGGATTTCGGATCATCGTCAATTTCGATAGGTTTCTTCCCCAGCCCTAGTACAACCGTCCTATGAAGTGTCAAACCAATGCGACCAAACGGTAATGCAGTTATCATCCGGAACCAGATTTTCAAGATGGCCGACTGTGGCTGGCAGCCAGCTTGGATTTTGGATCATCGTCAATTTCGATAGGTTTCTTCACCAGCCCTAGTCCAACCATCCTATGAAGTTTCAAAGAAACCCGATAAACGGGAACTGAGTTATCATCTGGAAACCACATTGCGCGCCAAATGAAAAACATTGGGCGCCAAATGAAAAACATAAACAGGACGAGGTCGAAATGCCAGGTGACTTTTTCCGTAATGTACATGAATTAATTACGAGCAGGATAAGTCTAAACGCACCAAAACATTTCCTGACAAGATTTTTTTTCTAAAACGTGGTCGTGTTTTTCTCGGGCTCGCCGATAATAGTATTCTCGATATATAATGTAGACAGGGATTGAAATGAAAATACATGTAAGTGCTAAAATCGTCGGCAGTCCTACTACTTGTCTATCGCGCAAAAATAATCTACATGTACGTCAAATCCCGCAAGTCGACATGTTCCGCTGCGTTGGATGTTTATAGAAAGTAAATGCGAAAGCAACCGGATGAGAATAAACTATGTCAAATCTCACCAGGTCGGCATGTTTCGCTGCGCTGATGTATTTAAAAAGCAAATGCGGAAGAAACCGAATGCGAACATTGGGAAGATTCGCGGGACTAATATTTCCGGTAAAATGTCAAACAAAACTACAAAATAGATCTATCACGATCAACTGTGGATGTTTCTTGAGCTTCCATTTGTCTTCATGTAAGGTTTTATTCCCAATAATAAGTTAGATATTAAATTTATTAGATTTAATAGATGGAGCTAGCATACTTCGCATAGTTTCATACAAATACAATGACAATCACCAACAACGCGAATACATTTGTGCATAAGTACATTATGTAAACCATTGCAAAATCTCGTCGCAAACATTCATTTCAACAAATAAACTTTACAATTCTGTTTTATTCCCGATATGAAACTAATTTAAAAGAACACCGTGAAAATGTGTTGTCCTTTCTCGTCATTCATGAACAACATTTTGAAACTGTTCCAGAATGCCACAGCGAGAACAGTTTAACATGTTTAGCATTCACGAACGAGATTTCCACTCCTCATCTGATAGGGAGTAGAAATTTTTTTCGGGAATCACGGTTCCTGTGCCGTTGTCGAATGGTAGGGTTCTTGTTAGATCTGTTTGCGAACAGCAAGAACTGACAACTCAAATGGGTAACACCGACTTCTACTTGTAAGGAGCCAAAGTCCACAGGCATTCCAATTTACTAAGCGTGTGAAACGCGCCTATGTTTCTCACAAATGCGCTGGGTATTTTGAAGACATGGCATGCTCTCTAGCCGTGTTCATATTTTGTTTCCAAACGCTTTCTGATACTTTATGGCACGCTAAAAAAATGTCACTTATTTGTTGTTTTTGTCCTGGCGCGGTGGTGTTTTTTTGTTTTCTTCATGTCGCGTTTATGCTTTCTTCGACTAACTTTTTGTTTTGCATCTGACACGTTATTATTTTCTTCTTGGCGCATTTTTGTTTTTGTCTGTTGCGTTTTTATTCTCAGGACATGTTAACGTAATTCTGAGCTGTACTGTAAGCTCCACCCATGATTTGACCTTGTTGGGATCAATCCATGTACTCTCTGAATACCAGTTTCCAGAAAACTATACTGGTATGTAAGCTGTCAAATAATTTAAAACTACATGTACATTTTTGTAAATTGACTCGTTGTCCTTTCTGTATATACATGTAGTTTCATGTCCAGGAAGGAAATTTCAGTCTCTCTGAAATTTCAGCCGTCAACTTGGCGGTTTTGTGTGCTTTGTTCATGTATTCCACGAACTCTTGTGCTTTATCAGTGCCATGGTCCCAGATCATAAATATGTCATCTATGTATCTGAGGAAGAGGCTGGTTTGGAGGGTGCCTCTTTGAGTTCTTCTTCAAGGTTGGCCTTAAATATGCATGTGTAGGTGCATGCAGTTTTGCTGCCCATTGTAGTACTGCCTACCTGGATATAGTGCTAGTTGTTGAAGACAAAAACATTTTTCTGTTTGCATTAGCGTATACCTGGTATGCCCTATTTTAGCATGTATTTGTATACTACCACTAGACCTTCTATATTACAGATATTGGTGTATAGAGACTCCATAGTGACTACATGTCCAGTGGCTGTATGTAATGCTATATGATTCTAAGATGCTTTTTTCACCATATGAAGAAAGCGGTACAACTCGAGTTACCACTTTTCGTGATGGATAAGAATAGGGATATAGGAGACCTGCAAACTGCCAGTACAAACAGTCAGTAGTTTTTCAAGTGGAAAACCATGATTTTCAGTAGTTTCACACACCCTTTCAGTGGGGGATTTTCAGTAGTTTGACAAACTTTTCAGTAGTTCAGTAGGTATTAAAATAAGCAACAGAATGCATGATTTTAAGCAAAATGCAAGGCCAGAGAAGACTATCTTTTAAATTCTATCACTGAAATGATTGGCTCAGTTAGCGAGCCAGTCATTCCAGTGGTAAAATTTTTAAATAGTCATCTTGTATTGTATGAGTTCATTGCTAGTTACATTTTTTTAATTGCAATTTATTATTATCACCGTTTTACTGTTCTTTGTCCTTTAATGGTGTTGCAACATTATCAGGTTTCGCTGAGTGCTTACATGAAGTTTAGTTGTTATTTTCCATATTTATACATCAATTTGGAAAACAAACACCATAATCCACTGTGTAGAAAATATCATACAGCGATCCCAGAAATATATATTACCACGAAAATCATGCTACAACATTTCGGTAAAAACTTATTATATTACGATATGAACAAATTATTTAGATTTTCTCCCACAAAGAATGGATGATTTCTGATTTGCATCAGTATATTTATGTAGTTGAATTGCATATTTGTGGCCATCATAAATAAACACACTTCCTGGATCCTCGCACAGTGGTAATTTCCACATTTTATTACTCTAAAGTAACAAGGCGAAACATGCCAATTAACAAGATTATAGAATCGTGGCAGGTTGTTCCATAGAGTTCGAATAGCCGTAGAGCATTTATGCTAATTCTATTATGTACCGCTAATCGAATTGTGTCAGATTAATATAGCCAATACAGTTTTATTTCTCATAAGAGAATATAAATTTGTGTGTGTTCACATTCTCCTCCAATTACAAAAAGAGAATTGAGTCCCTTTCAAAGGCTACATATGCAGGGTCTGAAATAAGGAGTCAATTTGATCTGACAAAAAAGCTGAAGTTGACTAACCTGACGGGTTAAATTTTTTAATCTAGATGCTCTCAGAGGCCATCTCCTGCATTTCTGGAGAAAAATATAGGTTTTCGGTTGGCTGTGAAATTGTTCTATTTTTACCCATTTTGTCCTGAAAAAGTCAAATAGACTAAGACATTTTCAGGAGAAAATGCATAAAGATAGATCAATTTCATAGTCAACTGTAGGACCCAGAAAATGAGGACTTAACCACTTATACTCGGTCCTCCATTTAGCAAGGGTTGCCCCTTTGGGCACTTTTCGCTCAGATGCCATTTTAGCAACACATCAACTGCTGTCACAGTCATGTACAATTAAATTGTAAAAAATTTTCACTTTAGAACACATTAGTCAAAGAAGGCTTGTGATAGTTTTCCTGATAAATGTTCACTTACAGGTCAAGAGATTATTTTTGAAGTTTTCCATTGAAATGGCTTATTTAGTAACTGAGACAGTCATTCCCGTGGTAAATTTTCAAAAATAATCTCTTGACCAGCAAATGGCCATTAACTATTTTTAATTAAAATTTTTAGGCAAATTTGACCATTAAATGGTTAATTGTAGAACGCGAATATAATGGTAACGCGCGTGTTGTCAAGTGTCTTCTCCAGTGCGATTATTTATGAACTTGCTTTCTTCACTTCTATTGTGAGAAAACTCGCCCGCTATTTCATTGGTTTTCTATATACAGCTACCAAGGAAATCGCGAGGAAGAATTAGCTTCTTCAGTATCGAAGACGTGAAAGAACGCGTCTCAAACTTCTGTGAAAATCTCTCACGTAATGTCATTGGATTTTCTAGATATAATTATGTCCAACAACCAATGAAATTGCGAGACCAAATTCTCTTCTCATGACAGAAGGTGTGTAAGAACACATCACTAACTCGTGCGCAGTGGCAGATTTTGTAGATCCGCCATTGCTAATTTTGCATTGACTCGATGATTTTCAGACTAGTGAAATGACAAGATTTTGAGTGGTATCATTTATCAGATGGTCTATGCAATTTTATCTGTCATTTATTCGCCGTATGACTTAATTTTCAAGTCACTCACGGTCTATATCCCTCATTAGAAATCAGAAAATTCGCCAGTATAAAAGGTTTACACTATTCCCGGGACAATTAGCTATTGTAAGACCACCCTCTAGGATGAATTTGCCGGTATGACGCGTTTTGACAGATCACGAATACTGGCAACCAAGGTGAATATCGTTTTCACTTAGAAATGTGCAAATGACGCACAAACTCACGCTCGATCGATCTATCGTATTTGAGTGCGATACCAACATTGTTCACTTGTTCTCTTTTTCCAAAATTTGCAGATTTTCCCCAAAATTCATGTTCAGTAAAAAATTTTTACCCATCCAGATTTGATTGGACATGACCGATGTCCGACCATTATTTCACACCCTGACATATGTATGCTGAAGTAAAGCTATGTCCATAAGCGATCTACTGTTATTTGAACGGTGGTCTCATATGTTGGCTAGCTTGAGAAAGTATCACACATTGATACGATGGAAGCTGACATGTGCTTCGATAAGCGGTCACCGTTTTATTAGACCCACAAATCGAAATTTGCACATGTAAATTTTTTAACATTGTGTCCGTATTACCATAACTGTCCTATTTTTTATTTCCGTACATGTCTTTTCACTCGCTGCCCGTATGGTCGGGATACCTGTTTCTACCAGGGTTCTGTTAGGATTGCGCGATTACGTGATTAAATCGAAAATCGTGATTATGTTTTAAATCGTGAATTTATATGATTAACAAGAGCTCCGCAAACGGCGCATAATACCCTGCCATGACAAACTAATAAATGACAGCTATCAGAAAATATTTATTTCTTCCTCAAACCAGTAATCGTTATTAAGTATCAAAGCGATCCGCTAAACGCTCAAGGAGGTATCGTCCGGAAACCAATTTTCAAGATGGCTGCCGCTGACTGGTGGCCATATTGGATTTCAGATTATCGTAAATTTTGATAGGCTTCTTCACCAGACATATTCCAATGATCCTAGGAAGTGATCTGATAAATGGTAACGGAGATATCATCCAAAAACCAACTTTCAAGATGGCAGCCCGTGGCTGGCGGCCATCTTGGATTTTGGATCAGTGTCGATTTTGATAAATTTCTTCCTCAGACCTAGTCCAACCACTCTATGAAGTTTCAAAGCGATCCAATAAACGGTAACGGAGTTATCATATGGAAACTAATTTTCAAGATGGCCACCGGTGGCTGGTGGCCATCTTGGATTTCTGATCATTGTCAATCTAGATAGGTTTCTTCACCAGAGGTAGTCGAACCGCCCGATGAAGTTTAAAAGCGATCCGATAAACGATAACCGAGTTATCATCTGGAAACCAATTTTCAAGATGGCAACCGGTGGCTGGCGGCCATCTTCGATTTTGGATCATTGTCGATTTCAATAGGCAGACCTAGTCCAACCTCTCTATGAAGTTTCAAAGCGATGCGATAAAACAGTTATCATCCAGAAACCAATTTTCAAGATGGACGCCGGTGGCTGGTGGCCATCTTGGATTTCGGATCATTGTCAATCCAGATAGGTTTCTTCACCAGACCTAGTCCAACCACTCCATGAAGTTTAAAAGCGATCCGATAAACGATAATGGAGTTATCATCTGGAAACCAATTTTGAAGATGGCAACCGGTGGCTGGCGGCCATCTTCGATTTTGGATCCTTGTCGATTTCAATAGGTTTCTTCCAGACCTAGTCCCACCACCCTATGAAGTTTCAATGCGATCCGCCAAACGGTAACGGAGTTATCATCCGGAAACCAATTTTCAAGATGGCCACCGGTGGCTGGCAGCCATCTTGGATTTCGGATCATCGTCGATTTCGATAGGTTTCCTCCCATGACTAAGTCCAACCACCCTATGAAGTTTCAATGCGATCCGACAAATGGTAATGGAGTTATCATCCGGAAACCACTCTGCCACCTGCATGCCCGCCCGGACGGACGGTGGCATTACATAACACGCCAAAAAATTTGGCGGGGTATAAAAAATTTAAATGAGGTCTATGAATTTCAAATCTATGGTTACTTAATCAGAGCATTAACCTGAAAAAAAAGGAAATATTATTAGATACGGACAGACTTATACAGGTCGCCAGTAAAACAATTTCAATAACATTCATAACATTACAATATTTTACAACAATATAACGATGTTGAACATGCTGCCGAAAATGTAATCATGTGAGAGGCTGCCGAAAACGTATGGTTTTATGCACTATATTTGCGTCTCGATAGGCTTATGAAAACGAATTAATATTTGTGGCTTCCGAAATTACATGGCTGCTGAAACCGCCCGAGACCCACTTCAACACTTGCCAACCCCAAATTTCAGGGTGTGAATCTGGTAAACTAGAGGTCAGACATGACATTTTAAAGTATATTTATCAACTAGAGATATCACTGTTACATAAAATATATTCATCCTAATGATCCTTTATCTTAATTGCTTTTGAAAAATCGAGCCTAATGTAAATGTACCCTTTGTGTGGAATGGCTGAGCTATCTGCTATGTGATTATGTTACTACATAATCATGACATAGTGTTTGACAAGATTTTGTGCCGAACCAAGTCCATAGTAAACCCCGGATGGGGTAGAACCCAGATATAGCCTCAAGATCAAGAAGATCAAGCGTAAGCATAACCGTAAAGCATTGACAAATGACGCTTTATTATGCGGAAGCAAACGTGATGAAAGTTATCAACGAAAATTGGTATCATGGTGAGTTTATCATTATACGTAAAACAGTGTTAACAGTAAAGCACATGATTAATGACACTTGATAATTTTGATGTGCTTTTATGTGTACAAAAGTTATTAATGCACTTGCAATTTGTAATTTTACCGTCATTAAAGTTCATTTTTGACGTTTGCAATGAAAACAAATCAACTGCGCATGTCTGCAGTTGTCTGTAAAGCGAATTCGGCCCGAACCAATTCTCCATACATGGGCGTTGGCCCGGTTGGTAAAACCGGTGTGCTACACATGCTTGGAATTCCAATCCAAAAGAGCCGGATTCAATCCCCCGTCCAGGCATGTGATCAAGGTGTAAAAACCTGCGTCATTCCATACGGCATTCACATGACACGTCCTTCGGAGGGGACGCAAAGCCGTCGAACTCGTCTCGTGTGGTGTCTGTTCCATGGGGGACGTAAAAGAACTCACGCCGAGTGGCAGGCCCAGTATCGGGAGCTCAGTCGTGAATACGCTCTGATAGTGTAAATAGTAGATGTCGGATGTCAGTATATCCAAGATGCCACAACTGAAGCCTGTAAGACGCCTATCTAAAAAGGCGGATGGTACAGATGTGAGCAGACTGGTCTTCACTGTGCGGCATAGTTGGCAGCCTGCTCTAACCAACCTACGCCACAGCTGTCAGCGACGCTGTCGGTGGCTCCCTGGTTCACTATCTAGACTGTCTGTAAATACGTTACAAATAATTGTAGAAACACCCCAAGGGGTGCGGATATGTGACCAGGAACCTCACTGAGCAGTGACGCTGTCAGTCTGGTCGGTACTATATACAGGAGGAAATTACGAAATACAATACATAGTACACGGTACAAAAATGGGTTCGATTTGATCGGCTTTAAAATTTCACGTTCTGTTATCATATTTTACGCACAAGTTTTAATGACTTTTACATTGTTTGCCGTCTGCCAAGCGTGTACAGTGCTATTTCAACTAAAGACAGTCTTTTTATTAACTTTTCGTAAGAAGAGTGCTTCACAACTATATGTGTTACTTGTAACACCAGTTTTCGTGACTACAGACCCGAGACATGCCTGTCATCTCATCCATGTGTGTATCACCGTCACCATCTTCATGTTGTGCCGCTACAGTGTATTTGCCATGTAAACATCTACTGTCGCTTCTGTGATCATTAACTGTGATAACTAACATTCCACACAGGCTTCATCATCTTCATCATCCAGATCTGGATACGATACCACACTCATAGTATGAATACGATACCACATTCATCTTATGTGCTTAACCTTCACATCTTGTCATCCTTGTTGTGATCATGTCTACGTCTGCATTGTGATCTCATACACACCCACGTGTCACCACACTTGTCTTTCATGTTGTCATCGCCAGTTACTACATGTTTTAACATTATACATCATGTTTTAATATCTTCATCCTGTGATCGAACTTTTTAACAGAAACATTAAACATCACTATGATTTTAACGCTGTTCATTATTTTAATCTACTGAAACACATGAAAGTTTACAAACAATTTTAACAGAAAAAACTACTGAACAATTTTACTTTTAATCAGTTTTAAATAACTTATCCTGATGAATCTGTACACAGAACAGTATTAGTTCTAGCAATCCAGTATTCTTTTAACATATCAATCACCCATGGATCTGCCAAATGCAATTGCTATTCCTGGAGGCACATCATTCAGCATAGGACCAGATAGTGAAATAAGACAGAGCACTCGAACCAGAAATGTTAACTACAGAAGCCGAAACTGCTATTCACCACAAGCAAGTTCCAAGGCGACAAAAGACTATGCCATCAATAAACCTAAAGCACTTGAGAAGAAACTGACTCATACGAAGAGAGCCTCCATAACAATAAACTGGAAAGACGGTGGAAATCAATGTATAATTGAACTCTCAGCTGCAGTTCTAGAGCTATTCAAAGAATGTACTGATATCTCAAACCGACCCAACCACAGACAACCGTGTCGAAAATTGTAGCAATAAGAAAGAAATTGCAGCGCGGACAGCAAAGCTAAAAAACCCTGGGAGATGGAATTGAAGCGCGAAGCAGCTCAACTGTCAGAATGAGCACGATCTGCACGAGCATATGTCGCAAAACTAGAGGTCGAAGTCAATGACTTGAAGAGGTCACAAAATATAGCACAACCTCTACCTATCTGTACCAGCAATTATGGCAATATACCTTCAATAAGCGAGTCAGTACCAACAGTTCAAAGCTATATTCCGATACAAGCAATAAATACCAGAGCTAGCCAATCTGACCCAATCTCTGTTTCAACTTCTGTGAGCAACCAACTAATGATGGGCATCGAATTGATCAAACTCAAATTAAACAATCTATCAAACCAGAATGAGACATTAATCAATAGTATCTGCGCCATACCAACTCACGCACCAAATCCACCATGTCAACTACCATCATGGAATCAGCCAGCACAGATGGCATCTACTTTAGCACTTTCTGGACTCAATTCACTGTGGCAGCAACCACCAAGGCAATACCAATGGCACGAACCATAGCACCTAGCCTATTGTGGCAGCAACCGCCATGGCACCAAGCAATACCAATGGCACCAACCATAGCACCTAGCCTATTGTGTCAGCAACCGCTATGGTACCAGGCAATTCCAACGGCACAAAACACACCTATGCCTCCACGAGGATTTCCAACCGTTCTACCTCTACCTGTCAACATGATGCCCCAGAGAAGACATACTCAGCAGGTATATGCATACTATCCCAGTGCTACTTATCCATCCATGTACCATCCAATATACCATTTCAATCAGATGCTGCCAGCCGACTATTATCACGCTCCAGTCTACCAACAGAACCATTATCCATATCAACCGCCATGATACAAAGCACTGCCGTGAACAAGAGAACAGAGGATTCCAGCCCAAGCACCGATCACTGCATCTCAACCCACAAATGGACATTCACTGACACTCCCATTAGGGGGTAGGGCAACACACCAGAGAGTTACCAGAATTAGTCCACCATCACCACAACGCGGCTACGAACCATACCACCATAACAATACCAACCATGATGCCCCTCTGCCACCACCACCAGGCTTTGAACCGTCACAGAAGCATCCTCTCAATCACGATCTAAATGTAGTACCATCACACATGCCAACAGCAACTTTGCAAGGCTCAGCAGAAAATCCTAGAATAAACTGCCTAATACCGCCAGCAAATATGTCATCTTATCTAATGTTGGAGAAGACTCAACTAGTTACCTCGAACAATTTATCAGACAATTTGGCTGCTAATCAATAACTTATGAATAATTTTATGACATCACCGCCACTGCCGCCACTCGCTATATCAGTTTTAGAACAGTCACCAATAAACCTGAACCCAAACTGCTCTGACAATGCTCATTTTTAGATCTAGGGCTGAATCCATCAGAATCACCACCATTAATATCGAGGGAGCAATAGGCAATAAAGCATACCTAGAAGAAATCATGACAATTACAGATGTCTTGTTGGTACAAGAACACCACCTGTATGAGTTTGAAATCTCAGTTCTATGTCACATCAACTCAAACTACAATGTCATGGCCAAAGCATGTGATATGAACGACCCTATCTCACCTAAACAGCGTTCACATGGACACGGTGGCACAGCAATTTTCTGGAAGAAGGATTTAAATCATATGATAGAAACCGCTGAGGCAGGAAGCGACAGAGTATGCGTTATTTTGTTGAACTGCACTCCTCCTCTATGCATCACAACAGTTGACTGCCATTGCAGAGGATCACACTTGCTTCACGAATACAGCGAAATCCTGGATGAATTGAATGAGTTACATAACCAGTATCACACCACCTATACTGTCATAGTTGGCAGGGACTTCAACGGATCACTCACTGATCAACGAACCAATTCATTTATCCACCATCTGAAAGCCTTTGTCAAAGAACCTAAACTCTTCCAAGGAGGCGAGCCCGGCAACCAAAGTGCATTCTACTCAAAGTGTGGTCATTACAGTTCGCAGATCGACTGCATCTTTAGTTCAGAAAACAGACTCCTAACAGATTTAAGTATCAGCAGAAAGGATAGTTCACCGACCAACTCATCAAGCCATGTAGCTGTAAGTGTGACGGTACAAGGAGTGACTGTAGTAAAAGCAGCAGTGAAGAAACCACCGTCATATCCCGAACATGCTGGACCAAGTGCGACAACACATATTCAGAAGAAGTTTTGTCAATACTAGACCAAGGTTTACCCGGTAATACAATCTCGGTAGCCCTCTGCATTTCATAGAGAATCCTGGAGATAAGAGCTCATGGAATTCGAGAATACGTTCCAATGTCAACTCTGTATGAACAATTCAGTTGCAAGAAGAAGCCCACATAAAGAGCGCACTAAAACACCATAGTATCGATAGCTGTCGGATTGGAAGAGCTCACAGCATCTGGACCACATCCACCAATACTCGCAATGTCCAGCGTGCTGCCATCAAACCGAAGGTTCTCACTGGAAGCTACACTTTTCAAGGTGTGAGAAGCAAATTTACTGGTCGACGGGAGTCTGACCTATGCCCAATCTGCCACAAAGAACCAGAAGATGTAGCACACTTCCTATTCCGATGCACAAATGCTCACTTCAGCGCAGTCTGTTACCGGAAGCTTATAGAAACCCTAGTATCTATCAATATCAATGAAAATACACTGCTCAGTCTAACGCGGTACCCAAACAAATGTTCACTGCTGTCTAATGCTGCCAAGCGGTCACTACTAGAAACCATCGCATCTGCATCTCGCTGGCTCTGCTATAGAGTACATCACTTCAGAGCTAGAGACCTTAATTACCTACATAAATTCGGCACGCAAAAATCTAAACATGGAACTACCACATCCAAACTATGCAGTCGAGACAAGTAATTCCGGGCGAAATGTACATTCATGACATTATATATAGTTTCCTGTTGATTCTTGAAGTTAGTGCATCAGCGTGTTGAACTTTGTACAAAGCCTTCATATAACTACTAACTTGGTGATGGTGCGGCTAATTCGTTTAGCATTACCCTGATGAAGGGGACTATAACACAGTAACAGTAACGGTAGAAATCACCATCATCATTGATATTATCATCATTTTACGAGGCATAAGCCATTGGATTGTTATTGCCTCAGAGTTTTTTTGTTGTAGTATGGCTTGTTTAGTCTAATTCCAAAGTTCTGTTGATCATACTTGCTGCACGTCAATGTTAGGATATCAGTACCATGGAGGAGAACTGGTATTATATATATATATATATATATATATATATATATATATATATATATATATATATATATATATATATATATATATATATATATATATATATATATATATATATATATATATATATATATATATATAAATATATATATATATATATATATATATATATATATATATATATATATATATATATATATATATATATATATATATATATATATATATATATATATATATATATATATATATATATATATATATATATATATATATATATATATATATATATATATATATATTAAATGAGAGGAAGTTATTGGGTTGACACCGTTTGTTCCATATAGGCTTGCTACCAGTAGTGAGTACATCGTTTTCTTGCTTTGGATATGTTTTCCAGTACGGTTGTGTTAGCATGTGTAAATATATAAATATGTAAAATATGTTACAGCTGTCACACAAAGCGTACGTGTCTTTTACTTCTACTTCTATATGATAATTGATATTGTGGTGCGAGCCATACAGCATCATTGGCACACCAACGAACATTCCTGATGATTGCCGAGTGACGTCATCACCTGCCTCTCGAGACCACAGACAATATCTGAATGGCCTACTGAGTGGACGTGGATGTGGCACACAGCTGCGTCCGAGTTATGTGTAGCTCGCCGGGTAATGTCGGGCCGTTCCAGTGTATCATGTCGACTCGCCTCGCCGCAAGTGCACGACGAGTGATGACGCTGGTTAGCATCTGGTCTCGGGGTGACGGACCTTGTACGAGACTGCCCTGCGGGAAACAAAACCGGCTCCTAAGGCCGGTGGAACTCAATCGTTCCGGTGGGGCCGTGCGACCATCTCCGCGAACATTAAACACAACTGTCTCATCCCAAGAATTTGTGTCACCCAGGCGCGTAGCTATAGGCTATTCATGGGGGGGGGGGGGGGTGTTACGACCCTAAAGCGGGGGGGGGGGGGGGGTGGGTCTGGGGGTCCTCCCCCATAAAATTATGAAAAGTAGATGCTCTGAGACATCATTTCCAGCAATCTTAATGATAAAACAAACTTGGATTCTACCGAGATATTACATACCTTTTGGAGAAAATGTACCCCAGTTTTGGTAATTTGCTATACAAGTGTATTGAAATGAGTATTTCCAGAATTCTTTTCATAAATTTGATGTATTGGGAGTAATTTCTTGCATTCAGGTTGATAGAATCTTGGACTATCAATCTGGTCAAATATATCTTTCTACAAAACATTCCCTGGTTTGAAAGTCTTGCCCGTTGCTTTCACACACCCACCAAACCTAACAGCTACATTACTTATATAATAATTGCAGAACGTTTGCATATTGCAGTATGCGTCTTAAGCTCCTTGAATATACATAGACACCGACAATGGCACCAAAATACACTGCACCATTGCGATGCATCATACCCTGAAAAGATCTACTAATTCCGTTCGCTCAACACGTTAAACGTTTCAGTTTGTATTTGATAATTTGTAAAGTGTATATCTAAGGCGGCATAGACAAAAGAATGCTTGCCAATGCTATACAGGCCTAGCTAAACTGCAATACTGGTATGCAATTCAAAAGTCAAATGCTTAAAGGTTTCAAAACTTCGGCATAAATATAACACATAAAGCAAAGTTGAACGTTAATCCACCTGACTCGAGCGAAAAGTCATTTATTCAAGCAAAACTGTATACAGTTTAATAATGGGCGCATTACCCACGTGTATATATGCTCTATTGGGCTATTCATAATTTGGTAATCTTTATCATAGGATAAAGTTAAGGCGTCGTGGTTTTCTTGCGAGGTGTGACAAGACGTCTTCAGCATTGACCTCAATGGTTCGATGTATGTTCATCAGCGCCAAGCCATTGAGGCGATCTTGACCAATGGTATTCCGAAGATAGGTTTTAAGTCGGCGAAGTGTAGAGAAAGACCTGCAAACAGCAAGATATTTAATTAGTTCAAACAACAGCTACGACCACCCACCATCACCACCCACAATCTACCACCACCAACAACAACAACAACAACACCTCCACGAGCCCCACCAGCAGCACAGCCGCATGGCCACCACCACAACCACCACCGCTGCTGCTGCTGCTACTGCCCCGACCTCGCTGACAACGTTCCTTTTTGCTGCTGCTTGAGAGATGGATTTAGTGCTATATACCATTAATATAACTCAACGTGATAGTTACATTCACCAAAATAGCTGCTTATGCTGCTGGTTTAACTACTACTGCTACTGCTGCTGCTGCTGCTGCTACTACTACTACTACTACTACTACTACTACTACTACTACTACTACTACTACTACTACTACTACTGTTTTAATATCCATTCGTACAACGCAACACAATTCATACCTTTCACTTGAACTGGTTGACACAGGCAACGTTGCCATGATCTTAATTAGTTTCCGTACAGTTGGGAACATGTCAACGTTACACTTAGCTAGAGCATCTAGAGCGTTCGCTGGAGGATTGTCCATTGTAGCTACACATCGATACCATAGGTCCATTTCGCCCAGCAGTGTTAGGTCATTACAATTCAAGTCGAAGGCATATTTCTCAAGGAGTTCCTTAATCTGTGCTTGCTGAGCCATCGAAGGTTTCGACGCGCCTCCATCTGGGATAAGACACATAAACCCGCCGAGAAGCTGTTTGTGAGCTAGTAGTCTGTCCTGGAGTTGGCTTAGAAAATGATCTAGGAATGGCACAAATACAGCGATGCGGAAGTATTCTTCAGGATCAGCTGTTTGAACATTACATCGCTTAGTTTGTCTGTTAGCAGTACGTGGGACAAGTATAGTAATGCCAAGCTTTTCACATGTCTTCTCAGCTTTAACATAAAGATCATTAAACACTTTTGTTGTGTCGGCTCTCATAGCCTTGATGGAGTCCTCAACATCTGTTGGAAAGTTAACTGCTGCAGCCAAGTCCGAGTTCTCCATCTGCATGAATCTGCAAAGCGGAAGGCTAATAGAGAACACCTTTGCAACAACATTCGTAGTGATAATGAATTCAGGCTGTTTAATGGCACACACTAGTTGATTAGCATTTGTGGCAGAGTCTCTGTCTTGCCATTCACTAATAGTATTTAGCGACTCAATTACAGCGGGAAACAACTCCAAAAAAACTATGACAGCATCGTGCCTCTCAATCCATCGCGTTGGACACATTTGCTTTAGGTGTTTTCGCCTGGCATCTGGTAAATTGTCCTCAACAGCGTTAGCAAGGACAGCTTGTCGTTTTGGTGTGTTGAGAAAGTTATATATACTACTGATAGTGCCCATACTGTTCCGTCCTGATACCTCAGTACACGCATCTGACACAGCAAGGTTTAAACTATGTGCTCCACAATGAACATACGGGGCAAGTGGAAACTGTCTCACAATGTGTGCTTGTACACCGTTGAATCGTCCACTCATGGAAGCTGCGCCATCATAACCTTGTCCACGCATATAATCTAAATTTACACCGAAGTTTCGCAGACTATCTATGATCACTTGAGCGAGGTTCTGGCCAGTGACATCATAAACAGGTACAAACTGAATGAAGTCTTCTCGAATCTGATGTCCCGATTCATCTATGTAGCGTGCGCATAGTGAAAACTGCTCAATTCCCGAAATGTCAGCTGTTTCATCAGCGAGTATTGAAAAGCATTTTGCAGCATTGATGTTATTTACTAGCTTATCACGGATCAAGAGATTGCAACAATCTACTATTTCATTTTGAATTTGAGGACTAATGTAGGAGGCATATGCTGAAAATGATGAGCATGATTGTAGGTGTTTGCGAAGGACCGGATCACCGCCGTTTGCACGATACCGTAGCAGAGCTCTAAAGTTTCCCTCAATAGCGGATGTTTCTGCACAATTCAGTCTCAGAGGTCCAGAATCCCTGTGGCCACGAAGTGACAATCCCTGCCGGCCACAAAGAATAATAGTATCAATAACTGGTATAACTTTGAGACGATTTTCACGAATTATGGTTTTGGACGCACTATCTATTTGGATGTCAATTGAATCAACTTTACGACCAGCAACAGACTGAAGGTTTCCAGCACTCGCAATGCACTCCTTGTGATAAGTGGTCTTCTCGTGATCGTTAAACAACTCAACAGCCTTTGTCCAGTTAGAAAAAGATATCCTCACAAGCTTTCCCAGAGACTGACTTCCAATACCCGCTCCTTCTGGCGCGAATAGTGCACAGTACTTACAAAATGCACCACTCCGAACCTGACTGTATAAGAGCCACTTCCACCGATGCAGCCACTGGTGCTGGAATCGTAGATTACGCTTGCCTCGGGAAGAAAATATATAGTCTGCGTCAGGAACCCACGCATTACAAAGGAGGTCCAAGCGCTTCTCCATGGTTAACTGTTAAGAAAATAAAAATCTATTCTATTTACTTCCGACTAGTCAATAACCATTACATGTGCATTATTATCATTTATAGACCAAAGTAAAGGGCGTATATAACCGATGCGTCTGTTTGTTTGTTTGTTTGTTTGTTTGTTTGTTGGTTGGTTGGTTGGTTGGTTGTTTGGTTGGTTGGTGGGTTGGTCTTGAACTGTACGAGATAAATGTATTAGGTGATCTGCCTCTTGTTCTATAATGACGAGGCTGTCATTCAAACCAAGGATTTTAAATTGTTACTAGACATCTGAATTCTGAATAAAATGTATGATTAAGATTAGGATCGAATACTGGATGTGTGGGTTTTTGGAAAGCACAATGGCATGTGATGCTCACCTGGACCATTATCATTTACATTGAATTAATGAGTAGCATTTTAAAGGGACACTGTGACTAGCTGTACATACGCCGGAGGATGGACGGACACTCGCCAGTCGCCATGCCATACGCTTCATTGGACATTCTGGCCAGATGAGCCAACAATATGGAATACAGTAATAAATTAGAACCTCTCACTCAAAGCTGGGGCCAGAATCAGATGAATGACCAGATTAGCAAGATATACTAATATTAGAAGGCATTCAGAGATTGCGTACATCCGCCACACACGATTACCGCCTAATAATTGATCTGTATAAAGGTCATCAGCCCAGCGACCTGAACCAATTTCCAGCATATTTTATTAAGCATTTAATAATAAAACCGGCCTCCTTAGTGGTCTAGAGGAATGTCCATTCACAGACAGAGAAAACTCATTTTGGAGATTTACAATTGGAATAACTGCTCAGATATCCACGTCAGTCATAGCTGGTCCGATATCCACGCCAGTCATTCCAGTGGTAAATCTTAAAAAGATAGTCTTCTCTTGGCCTGCAAATAGACATTAAACACACGTGTCATGC
>CM067369.1:88940430-88995880 GCA_034401795.1 Chaetoderma sp. LZ-2023a
ACGACACGACGATGTTCATGTCTGCAGTTGTCTGTAAGGCGAATTCGGCCCGAACCAATTCTCCATCCATGGGCGTTGGCCCGGTTGGTAAAACCGGTGTGCTACACATGCTTGGAATTCCAATCCAAAAGAGCCGGGTTCAATCCCCCGTTCAGGCATGTGATCAAGGTGTAAAAACCTGCGTCATTCCATACGGCATTCACATGACACGTCCTTCGGAGGGGACGCAAAGCCGTCGAACTCGTCTCGTGTGGTGTCTGTGCCATGGGGGACGTAAAAGAACTCACGCTGAGTGGCAGGCCCAGTATCGGGAGCTCAGTCGTGAATACGCTCTGATAGTGTAAATAGTAGATGTCGGATGTCAGTATATCCAAGATGCCACAACTGAAGCCTGTAAGACGCCTATCTAAAAAGGCGGATGGTACAGATGTGAGCAGACTGGTCTTCACTGTGCGGCATAGTTGGCAGCCTGCTCTAACCAACCTACGCCACAGCTGTCAGCGACGCTGTCGGTGGCTCCCTGGTTCAATATCTAGACTGTCTGTAAATACGTTACAAATAATTGTAGAAACACCCCAAGGGGTGCGGATATGTGACCAGGAACCTCACTGAGCAGTGACGCTGTCAGTCTGGTCGGTACTATATATAGGAGGAAATTACGAAATACAATACATAGTACACGGTACAAAAATGGGTTCGATTTGATCGGCTTTAAAATTTCACGTTCTGTTATCATATTTTACGCACAAGTTTTAATGACTTTTACATTGTTTGCCGTCTGCCAAGCGTGTACAGTGCTATTTCAACTAAAGACAGTCTTTTTATTAACTTTTCGTAAGAAGAGTGCTTCACAACTATATGTATTACTTGTAACACCAGTTTTCGTGACTACAGACCCGAGACATGCCTGTCATCTCATCCATGTGTGTATCACCGTCACCATCTTCATGTTGTGCCGCTACAGTGTATTTGCCATGTAAACATCTACTGTCACTTCTGTGATCATTAACTGTGATAACTAACATTCCACACAGGCTTCATCATCTTCATCATCCAGATCTGGATACGATACCACACTCATAGTATGAATACGATACCACATTCATCTTATGCGCTTAACCTTCACATCTTGTCATCCTTGTTGTGATCATGTCTACGTCTGCATTGTGATCTCATACACACCCACGTGTCACCACACTTGTCTTTCATGTTGTCATCGCCAGTTACTACATGTTTTAACATTATACATCATGTTTTAATATCTTCATCCTGTGATCGAACTTTTTAACAGAAACATTAAACATCACTATGATTTTAACGCTGTTCATTATTTTAATCTACTGAAACACATGAAAGTTTACAAACAATTTTAACAGAAAAAACTACTGAACAATTTTACTTTTAATCAGTTTTAAATAACTTATCCTGATGAATCTGTACACAGAACAGTATTAGTTCTAGCAATCCAGTATTCTTTTAACATATCAATCACCCATGGATCTGCCAAATGCAATTGCTATTCCTGGAGGCACATCATTCAGCATAGGACCAGATAGTGAAATAAGACAGAGCACTCGAACCAGAAATGTTAACTACAGAAGCCGAAACTGCTATTCACCACAAGCAAGTTCCAAGGCGACAAAAGACTATGCCATCAATAAACCTAAAGCACTTGAGAAGAAACTGACTCATACGAAGAGAGCCTCCATAACAATAAACTGGAAAGACGGTGGAAATCAATGTATAATTGAACTCTCAGCTGCAGTTCTAGAGCTATTCAAAGAATGTACTGATATCTCAAACCGACCCAACCACAGACAACCGTGTCGAAAATTGTAGCAATAAGAAAGAAATTGCAGCGCGGACAGCAAAGCTAAAAAAACCTGGGAGATGGAATTGAAGTGCGAAGCAGCTCAACTGTCAGAATGAGCACGATCTGCATGAGCATATGTCGCAAAACTAGAGGTCGAAGTCAATGACTTGAAGAGGTCACAAAATATAGCACAACCTCTACCTATCTGTACCAGCAATTATGGCAATATACCTTCAATAAGCGAGTCAGTACCAACAGTTCAAAGCTATATTCCGATACAAGCAATAAATACCAGAGCTAGCCAATCTGACCCAATCTCTGTTTCAACTTCTGTGAGCAACCAACTAATGATGGACATCGAATTGATCAAACTCAAATTAAACAATCTATCAAACCAGAATGAGACATTAATTAATAGTATCTGCGCCATACCAACTCACGCACCAAATCCACCATGTCAACTACCATCATGGAATCAGCCAGCACAGATGGCATCTACTTTAGCACCTTCTGGACTCAATTCACTGTGGCAGCAACCACCAAGGCAATACCAATGGCACGAACCATAGCACCTAGCCTATTGTGGCAGCAACCGCCATGGTACCAAGCAATACCAATGGCACCAACCATAGCACCTAGCCTATTGTGGCAGCAACCGCTATGGTACCAGGCAATTCCAACGGCACAAAACACACCTATGCCTCCACCAGGATTTCCAACCGTTCTACCTCTACCTGTCAACATGATGCCCCAGAGAAGACAGACTCAGCAGGTATATGCATACTATCCCAGTGCTACTTATCCATCCATGTACCATCCAATATACCATTTCAATCAGATGCTGCCAGCCGACTATTATCACGCTCCAGTCTACCAACAGAACCATTATCCATATCAACCGCCATGATACAAAGCACTGCCGTGAACAAGAGAACAGAGGATTCCAGCTCAAGCACCGATCACTGCATCTCAACCCACAAATGGACATTCACTGACACTCCCATTAGGGGGTAGGGCAACACACCAGAGAGTTACCAGAATTAGTCCACCATCACCACAACGCGGCTACGAACCATACCACCATAACAATACCAACCGTGATGCCCCTCTGCCACCACCACCAGGCTTTGAACCATCACAGAAGCATCCTCTCAATCACGATCTAAATGTAGTACCATCACACATGCCAACAGCAACTTTGCAAGGCTCAGCAGAAAATCCTAGAATAAACTGCCTAATACCGCCAGCAAATATGTCATCTTATCTAATGTTGGAGAAGACTCAACTAGTTACCTCGAACAATTTATCAGACAATTTGGCTGCTAATCAATAACTTATGAATAATTTTATGACATCACCGCCACTGCCGCCACTCGCTATATCAGTTTTAGAACAGTCACCAATAAACCTGAACCCAAATTGTTCTGACAATGCTCATTTTTAGATCTAGGGCTGAATCCATCAGAATCACCACCATTAATATCGAGGGAGCAATAGGCAATAAAGCATACCTAGAAGAAATCATGACAATTACAGATGTCTTGTTGGTACAAGAACACCACCTGTATGAGTTTGAAATCTCAGTTCTATGTCACATCAACTCAAACTACAATGTCATGGCCAAAGCATGTGATATGAACGACCCTATCTCACCTAAACAGCGTTCACATGGACACGGTGGCACAGCAATTTTCTGGAAGAAGGATTTAAATCATATGATAGAAACCGCTGAGGCAGGAAGCGACAGAGTATGCGTTATTTTGTTGAACTGCACTCCTCCTCTATGCATCATATCAGTTGACTGCCATTGCAGAGGATCACACTTGCTTCACGAATACAGCGAAATCCTGGATGAATTGAATGAGTTACATAACCAGTATCACACCACCTATACTGTCATAGTTGGCAGGGACTTCAACGGATCACTCACTGATCAACGAACCAATTCATTTATCCACCATCTGAAAGCCTTTGTCAAAGAACCTAAACTCTTCCAAGGAGGCGAGCCCGGCAACCAAAGTGCATTCTACTCAAAGTGTGGTCATTACAGTTCGCAGATCGACTGCATCTTTAGTTCAGAAAACAGACTCCTAACAGATTTAAGTATCAGCAGAAAGGATAGTTCACCGACCAACTCATCAAGCCATGTAGCTGTAAGTGTGACGGTACAAGGAGTGACTGTAGTAAAAGCAGCAGTGAAGAAACCACCGTCATATCCCGAACATGCTGGACCAAGTGCGACTACACATATTCAGAAGAAGTTTTGTCAATGCTAGACCAAGGTTTACCCGGTAATACAATCTCGGTAGCCCTCTGCATTTCATAGAGAATCCTGGAGATAAGAGCTCATGGAATTCGAGAATACGTTCCAATGTCAACTCTGTATGAACAATTCAGTTGCAAGAAGAAGCCCACACAAAGAGCGCACTAAAACACCTTAGTATCGATAGCTGTCGGATTGGAAGAGCTCACAGCATCTGGACCACATCCACCAATACTCGCAATGTCCAGCGTGCTGCCATCAAACCGAAGGTTCTCACTGGAAGCTACACTTTTCAAGGTGTGAGAAGCAAATTTACTGGTCGACGGGAGTCTGACCTATGCCCAATCTGCCACAAAGAACCAGAAGATGTAGCACACTTCCTATTCCGATGCACCAATGCTCACTTCAGCGCAGTCTGTTACCGGAAGCTTATAGAAACCCTAGTATCTATCAATATCAATGAAAATACACTGCTCAGTCTAACGCGGTACCCAAACAAATGTTCACTGCTGTCTAATGCTGCCAAGCGGTCACTACTAGAAACCATCGCATCTGCATCTCGCTGGCTCTGCTATAGAGTACATCACTTCAGAGCTAGAGACCTTAATTACCTACATAAATTCGGCACGCACAAATCTAAACATGGAACTACCACATCCAAACTATGCAGTCGAGACAAGTAATTCCGGGCGAAATGTACATTCATGACATTATATATAGTTTCCTGTTGATTCTTGAAGTTAGTGCATCAGCGTGTTGAACTTTGTACAAAGCCTTCATATAACTACTAACTCGGTGATGGTGCGGCTAATTCGTTTAGCATTACCCTGATGAAGGGGACTATAACACAGTAACAGAAACGGTAGAAATCACCATCATCATTGATATTATCATCATTTTACGAGGCATAAGCCATTGGATTGTTATTGCCTCAGAGTTTTTTTGTTGTAGTATGGCTTGTTTAGTCTAATTCCAAAGTTCTGTTGATCATACTTGCTGCACGTCAATGTTAGGATATCAGTACCATGGAGGAGAACTGGTATAATATATATATATATATATATTATATATATATATATATATATATATATATATATATATATATATATATATATATATATATATATATATATATATATATATATATATATATATATATATATATATATATATATATATATATATATATATATATATATATATATATATATATATATATATATATATATATATATATATTAAATGAGAGGAAGTTATTGGGTTGACACCGTTTGTTCCATATAGGCTTGCTACCAGTAGTGAGTACATCGTTTTCTTGCTTTGGATATGTTTGCCAGTACGGTTGTGTTAGCATGTGTAAATATATAAATATGTAAAATATGTTACAGCTGTCACACAAAGCGTACGTGTCTTTTACTTCTACTTCTATATGATAATTGATATTGTGGTGCGAGCCATACTGCATCATTGGCACACCAACGAACATTCCTGATGATTGCCGAGTGACGTCATCACCCGCCTCTCGAGACCACAGACAATATCTGAATGGCCTACTGAGTGGACGTGGATGTGGCACACAGCTGCGTCCGAGTTATGTGTAGCTCGCCGGGTAATGTCGGGCCGTTCCAGTGTATCATGTCGACTCGCCTCGCCGCAAGTGCACGACGAGTGATGACACTGGTTAGCATCTGGTCTCGGGGTGACGGACCTTGTACGAGACTGCCCTGCGGGAAACAAAAACCGGCTCCTAAGGCCGGTGGAACTCAATCGTTCCAGTGGGGCCGTGCGACCATCTCCGCGAACATTAAACACAACTGTCTCATCCCAAGAATTTGTGTCACCCAGGCGCGTAGCTATAGGCTATTCATGGGGGGTGTTACGACCCTAATGCGGGGGGGGGGGTCTGGGGGTCCTCCCCCATAAAATTATGAAAAGTAGATGCTCTGAGACGTCATTTCCAGCAATCTTAATGATAAAACAAACTTGGATTCTACCGAGATATTACATACTTTTTGGAGAAAATGTACCCCAGTTTTGGTAATTTGCTATACAAGTGTATTGAAATGAGTATTTCCAGAATTCTTTTCATAAATTTGATGTATTGGGAGTAATTTCTTGCATTCAGGTTGATAGAATCTTGGACTATCAATCTGGTCAAATATATCTTTCTACAAAACATTCCCTGGTTTGAAAGTCTTGCCCGTTGCTTTCACACACCCACTAAACCTAACAGCTACATTACTTATATAATAATTGCAGAACGTTTGCATATTGCAGTATGCGTCTTAAGCTCCTTGAATATACATAGACACCGACAATGGCACCAAAATACACTGCACCATTGCGATGCATCATACCCTGAAAAGATCTACTAATTCCGTTCGCTCAACACGTTAAACGTTTCAGTTTGTATTTGATAATTTGTAAAGTGTATATCTAAGGCGGCATAGACAAAAGAATGCTTGCCAATGCTATACAGGCCTAGCTAAACTGCAATACTGGTATGCAATTCAAAAGTCAAATGCTTAAAGGTTTCAAAACTTCGGCATAAATATAACACATAAAGCAAAGTTGAACGTTAATCCACCTGACTCGAGCGAAAAGTCATTTATTCAAGCAAAACTGTATACAGTTTAATAATGGGCGCATTACCCACGTGTATATATGCTCTATTGGGCTATTCATAATTTGGTAATCTTTATCATAGGATAAAGTTAAGGCGTCGTGGTTTTCTTGTGAGGTGTGACAAGACGTCTTCAGCATTGACCTCAATGGTTCGATGTATGTTCATCAGCGCCAAGCCATTGAGGCGATCTTGACCAATGGTATTCCGAAGATAGGTTTTAAGTCGGCGAAGTGTAGAGAAAGACCTGCAAACAGCAAGATATTTAATTAGTTCAAACAACAGCTACGACCACCCACCATCACCACCCACAATCTACCACCACCAACAACAACAACAACAACACCTCCACGAGCCCCACCAGCAGCACAGCCGCATGGCCACCACCACAACCACCACCGCTGCTGCTGCTGCTACTGCCCCGACCTCGCTGACAACGTTCCTTTTTGCTGCTGCTTGAGAGATGGATTTAGTGCTATATACCATTAATATAACTCAACGTGATAGTTACATTCACCAAAATAGCTGCTTATGCTGCTGGTTTAACTACTACTGCTACTGCTGCTGCTGCTACTACTACTACTACTACTACTACTACTACTACTACTACTACTACTACTACTACTACTACTACTACTACTACTACTACTACTACTACTACTACTACTACTACTGTTTTAATATCCATTCGTACAACGCAACACAATTCATACCTTTCACTTGAACTGGTTGACACAGGCAACGTTGCCATGATCTTAATTAGTTTCCGTACAGCTGGGAACATGTCAACGTTACACTTAGCTAGAGCATCTAGAGCATTCGCTGGAGGATTGTCCATTGTAGCTACACATCGATACCATAGGTCCATTTCGCCCAGCAGTGTTAGGTCATTACAATTCAAGTCGAAGGCATATTTCTCAAGGAGTTCCTTAATCTGTGCTTGCTGAGTCATCGAAGGTTTCGACGCGCCTCCATCTGGGATAAGACACATAAACCCGCCGAGAAGCTGTTTGTGAGCTAGTAGTCTGTCCTGGAGTTGGCTTAGAAAATGATCTAGGAATGGCACAAATACAGCGATGCGGAAGTATTCTTCAGGATCAGCTGTTTGAACATTACATCGCTTAGTTTGTCTTTTAGCAGTACGTGGGACAAGTATAGTAATGCCAAGCTCTTCACATGTCTTCTCAGCTTTAACATAAAGATCATTAAACACTTTTGTTGTGTCGGCTCTCATAGCCTTGATGGAGTCCTCAACATCTGTTGGAAAGTTAACTGCTGCAGCCAAGTCCGAGTTCTCCTTCTGCATGAATCTGCAAAGCGGAAGGCTAATAGAGAACACCTTTGCAACAACATTCGTAGTGATAATGAATTCAGGCTGTTTAATGGCACACAATAGTTGATTAGCATTTGTGGCAGAGTCTCTGTCTTGCCATTCACTAATAGTATTTAGCGACTCAATTACAGCGGGAAACAACTCCAAAAAAACTATGACAGCATCGTGCCTCTCAATCCATCGCGTTGGACACATTTGCTTTAGGTGTTTTCGCCTGGCATCTAGTAAATTGTCCTCAACAGCGTTAGCAAGGACAGCTTGTCGTTTTGGTGTGTTGAGAAAGTTATATATACTACTGATAGTGCCCATACTGTTCCGTCCTGATACCTCAGTACACGCATCTGACACAGCAAGGTTTAAACTATGTGCTCCGCAATGAACATACGGGGCAAGTGGAAACTGTCTCACAATGTGTGCTTGTACACCGTTGAATCGTCCACTCATGGAAGCTGCGCCATCATAACCTTGTCCACGCATATAATCTAAATTTACACCGAAGTTTCGCAGACTATCTATGATCACTTGAGCGAGGTTCTGGCCAGTGACATCATAAACAGGTACAAACTGAATGAAGTCTTCTCGAATCTGATGTCCCGATTCATCTATGTAGCGTGCGCATAGTGAAAACTGCTCAATTCCCGAAATGTCAGCTGTTTCATCAGCGAGTATTGAAAAGCATTTTGCAGCATTGATGTTATTTACTAGCTTATCACGGATCAAGAGATTGCAACAATCTACTATTTCATTTTGAATTTGAGGACTAATGTAGGAGGCATATGCTGAAAATGATGAGCATGATTGTAGGTGTTTGCGAAGGACCTGATCACCGCCGTTTGCACGATACCGTAGCAGAGCTCTAAAGTTTCCCTCAATAGCGGATGTTTCTGCACAATTCAGTCTCAGAGGTCCAGAATCCCTGTGGCCACGAAGTGACAATCCCTGCCGGCCACAAAGAATAATAGTATCAATAACTGGTATAACTTTGAGACGATTTTCACGAATTATGGTTTTGGACGCACTATCTATTTGGATGTCAATTGAATCAACTTTACGACCAGCAACAGACTGAAGGTTTCCAGCACTCGCAATGCACTCCTTGTGATAAGTGGTCTTCTCGTGATCGTTAAACACCTCAACAGCCTTTGTCCAGTTAGAAAAAGATATCCTCACAAGCTTTCCCAGAGACTGACTTCCAATACCCGCTCCTTCTGGCGCGAATAGTGCACAGTACTTACAAAATGCACCACTCCGAACCTGACTGTATAAGAGCCACTTCCACCGATGCAGCCACTGGTGCTGGAATCGTAGATTACGCTTGCCTCGGGAAGAAAATATATAGTCTGCGTCAGGAACCCACGCATTACAAAGGAGGTCCAAGCGCTTCTCCATGGTTAACTGTTAAGAAAATAAAAATCTATTCTATTTACTTCCGACTAGTCAATAACCATTACATGTGCATTATTATCATTTATAGACCAAAGTAAAGGGCGTATATAACCGATGCGTCTGTTTGTTTGTTTGTTTGTTTGTTTGTTTGTTGGTTGGTTGGTTGGTTGGTTGGTTGGTTGGTTGGTTGGTTGGTTGGTTGTTTGGTTGGTTGGTGGGTTGGTCTTGAACTGTACGAGATAAATGTATTAGGTGATCTGCCTCTTGTTCTATAATGACGAGGCTGTCATTCAAACCAAGGATTTTAAATTGTTACTAGACATCTGAATTCTGAATAAAATGTATGATTAAGATTAGGATCGAATACTGGATGTGTGGGTTTTTGGAAAGCACAATGGCATGTGATGCTCACCTGGACCATTATCATTTACATTGAATTAATGAGTAGCATTTTAAAGGGACACTGTGACTAGCTGTACATACGCCGGAGGATGGACGGACACTCGCCAGTCGCCATGCCATACGCTTCATTGGACATTCTGGCCAGATGAGCCAACAATATGGAATACAGTAATAAATTAGAACCTCTCACTCAAAGCTGAGGCCAGAATCAGATGAATGACCAGATTAGCAAGATATTCTAATATTAGAAGGCATTAGAGATTGCGTACATCCGCCACACACGATTACCGCCTAATAATTGATCTGTATAGGTCATCAGCCCAGCGACCTGAACCAATTTCCAGCATATTTTATTAAGCATTTAATAATAAAACCGGCCTCCTTAGTGGTCTAGAGGAATGTCCATTCGCAGACAGAGAAAACTCCTTTTGGAGATTTACAATTGGAATAACTGCTCAGATATCCACGTCAGTCATAGCTGGTCCGATATCCACGCCAGTCATTCCAGTGGTAAATCTTAAAAAGATAGTCTTCTCTTGGCCTGCAAATAGACATTAAAAAAGCAAATATTTTGATTTTCAGGAACAAATTTAGTCACTAAAGGGTTAAACTGTTTAATCCATTACGTCACAGAATCCCAATTTTAAAATCATTATATACAATTAGACGAGCTATGTTAATTTGAAATTAATTTTACTGGAAACTCCCACAACTCGTTATAGGCCTATTCAAGACTCATTGAGGTGTAATACAAATATATTTCGAAATTGCGTTATTTAATTTTTAATGTGGTAACTGTAAGACTCTACTAGTGCTAGTAGCCATAGTTGCTTGCTTAATTATAGCGGATCTCTCGTATTATTTGTTAATCTTGTCTATCGGGGTTGTTGGGGGGTATTGCGAACGTAATACCAAAACTAGGCGGCATATGCCGTTGAAGCAGCGACCTTTTATGATTGATGAATTAAATACCAATTGAAAATTGGGGAAGGGGTCTAAACTAAATCTCGTCTTGCAAAGCACATTCTTAGGGGTAACCCACTGTTAGCCACATAGCTAATTTGGTTGAATTTCACCCATCAGTTTGGGAGGAGTTAGCGTGACGGACAGTTAGACAATCAATTTGACCTTTTGACTCCTGTCACGCTGCCTTGAGGGCGGAGCCTAATCAAAATGTCGCCTTGCAAAGTGCATCCTCTGGGTATCCCACATACCAAAGTTGGTTCAATTCCACTAAACAGTTGGAGAGCAGTTAGCGTAATGGACAGACAGACGGGTGGACGGACGGACGAACAAAGGGTCCTTTGCTGTAGGATGGATGTAATGATGGTAGAGAAGCATCCTGTTAAGTCTCATTGTGATCGGATAACCCATTGATGAATTAAATATTGTATCGTTTGAAAACCCCCATTTTGAACGAAAACCTTAACGTTGAATGTGTGAGCCTCATGGAGTAATGGAATGAGGGACAGACAGACGGGCTAACAAAGGTCCGCATGGTGTAGGATGGATGCAATGATGGCATAGAAGCATCCTGTTTCATTGTGATCGCATAACACATTGATCCTTTATATTTCAATTTAAAAAACAATACATTTTGATGGTGGAATTAGGTAACGGACTAACAATTAAAGGCTCCTATAGTCGTAGGCCTTATGGAGCCGCTCGACGATCGCGGCTAATTAAAATTCATGCATTTATGTCACTGTCATTATTGTACAAATACTCTTAGAAACTCACTTTCCTAGATTCATCTGAGTCATCTCCACAGAAGAGGCCAATGTCGTTAGCAGGTTGTTCCGTTGGCACTTCAGCAGCACAGTGTACAGTGACTGGAGTCTCTAATACAGTTTCCGTATTCATATGCTGTGGCAGTAAATTGTTAGACGTACTGGCTCTGATATCATTGTTTATTACGGAGGTACAACCAGCGTCACGAGAAGGTTTAAAAAACGAATAAATTGTTGTCTTCTGCCGTTTTTTATCACCCATTTTAAACAGTTACACTGATACATACGATACTACGAAACACGCATTGCTTTCTGACAGCGCTTGTAGGTCAGCCAATGCGGAGACAGCATCAATGCTACAAGGCACGTGACTACGGCGATATGCGCGTGGCTGCTGGTAGACAATGAGGCCAATTGTCTAGCCTGATTGGCCGTGTTTCTTACTGTTTCTATATGTAGTGATCTCACTTGCGCACATAGGCTGATTTTATTGTGACTTAGACTTAGATTTTAAAATTTTTCGCCAGGCCTATGGGGGGTGTTCTAACACCCAAAACACCCCCTTAGCTACGCCCCTGGTGTCACCAGTAAGCCTGTCCATAGCAATTTCGTGATCTATGGACTTACAAGATTTGATTTGGTGACCTAAAAATATAAGTCTATACAATGAGTTTACCTAAACAATTATAAATATCCTAGATAATACTACAGTAAGAGCATACGAAAATACGAGACAGAGACAGGTAGATGAACTTTTAAACATGGGGCTCCCGGAGGTACCACACAGACTCGTAGGTCTGCAGAGGTATCTCCGCAAGGGAGGCTCCCGTACATGAGACTTAACCAATTAACTTAATATAAATTATTATACCTCTATGCTGAAAGGAAGAAGGTTATCTCGGACGAAAAGTTATGTGCCTCACGCGGGCACAATTCCTAGTGCTAGTTTGGGTGAGGAGTATTATCCTGGCGTGAACTATAGTCTCTGAATCCTTGCGAGGCAAGTGCCTCGGGCGGGCCTCCATCTCGGGAAGGTGTCGCCACTGCTTAAAGCGGGAGAAGAATAGTAGGCAAAAATGGGCCCACTCTAATATTTCAACCAAAAATGCTTTAGAAAGAAAAGACCATACCTAGTGAGATTATGACTATAGGGGTGCGTACTGTTTTACGTGAAGACGGGACGGGCGATTCCCGATGGATTCCCTCATCAACGTCTTATGTGATTCTTGGTATGCTGAGTTAGTAGTTGCCACTTTATTTATGCGGGCCTTCTGCTTTGCTTAATGAGCGGTTAGTTATTTTCAAAACAAGAATTCTTTTTGGCCGCAACTGGCTGGTATCTACCTAGCTATTAGACACGGTTGTCATGGAGAACAGATGCCCTAAGACATCAATACTGAAGACAGCGCTCATACATGTTATGTAGCAAGATCTCCGAACTGGATTAGAATCCGGACATCATGCCCCGTAACCACATAAAGCGTACAAGACATGGGTTACTTTTCATGAAACCATCATTGGACCATTGTTCTATCGTTATGGTGGCGGTAAGAGAGACGAATACCCACCATAATTGTCTTTCCCACACGGGCGTGGCAGATCTAAATATCATGCCCAGACATTGTTATGGAAGTCGGTTGGGGTACGTATCTCACCCGTCACCGGTCCTATGGAACTAACCATTTAACCTGTCGTTAGGTTTATATACAAGTTGCCCTGTTTTGCACTGCGGTGCGGGAGGTTTGTTCAGTAATAAAAATAATAATTAATATATGTTTTCGCAGTGCTTTCCTACATTGGCTAAATTGCTAACTACTAAGTATCCAAAGTTACAAGGGAAATGTATGTGACACCACATTCTGGCCATCACCGCACGGAAACCCCAATAGTTTCCCCGAGTCGGATCAGCCCATGGTGTGGATAGGGATATTCAAACAATTAAGAAGCCACAAGGCTGAGTGGAACATGAAGAGAGACAGAATCTTGGAGTTATGAGTCTTACCGGAGTGCGGGGCTAGATTATCACACTGCCGGAAGGAAAGAGTATATTACAGAGTACGTAATGAAGAACGTGTCTCTAATCATTTTGAACCTATCCTATTGAGCTGAATAGAAAATGTTTATTCGGTAGCATGCTGGGCTAAACAGAGTTATAGCACGGACAGCGACCTCAGTGAAAAATTGTTGGTGGCGGGAGAAAGTCCAGCATATATAAGTGTTGCTGTATAGTGTTTCCTACGTGCACTTCAGTCCTATATTTTTTATGAATAAGCAAAACATATGAACGGATGGCCACTGGCCATATATATACATAATCTAACCAGAACAATCAATACGGTATTAAATGATCAAGGTATACATATCAGTACAGGTTAACGAACCTACTATAGTGCGGTTAGCAACACATGGAGAAAAATGAGAATAACTATAAACAGATACAGAAATTATAACTAGCGGTCCTAAGACCGTTACGGTTCCTTTTAGTCATCGGGACTATTCTTACGGATACAATATAATTAACGATAATTAACAATATGATTATCTAAATCATTTAGTTCATTGAGGTGGTGCAGTCGACGACGAGAATTTTTCTCTCGCTCGAGGGAATTCTCGATTCGTACTGCAGTAGCGGTGAGAGTTTGAAGTCTCCTGTGCTCCAAAAGGAATGGGTTTTCCTTGAGGGCGATTCTCTGCTCAAAGCATCAATGAACGTGTCTAAATGGAGGTGGATGACTCCTTCATGGTTTGTGTTGGCGTATGCTCGGGTGACGAGGCGTCAGATGCGGCTGGCTAATTCAGGCAGTTTCTTCCACTCGTCCTCTTAGATTTTTCAGTTGAAGACGGCTTGTCTCTCCGAATGCTGTATCTCTGAACCTCTCGGAAAGAGTGCTTTCCAATTCGGTGTATGTGGGTGTGAGGTCTGACCCCCATATCTCCCAGTACCTGCAGGGCTTTCCCTGACAGTTTGGCAGCCAGATATTCCCCCATTTACTGATCCATCCACCTGTTTGTGCAGCTTATGATCTCAAATTGGCACCTATAGTTGGTCCAGTCACCCTCCCCGCTGAATTCGGGTTGGAGGATGACTCAGCCGGCGCCATAATAAGGTACTATGGGCGCGAATCCAGGTGGGGGCGGGGTTGAGAATGAGGTGAATGTAGATGAAGGTCGGTGTGGGTTGATGCAGCTCTGTGTATCTTGGTTCCTCCGCACATGGGGCGGGGAAGGATTCCCGTCTGAGGTTCCATATGATAGGTTGGAACAAATGAACTAGGGAGCTTCCGCCTTGGTATAGGACGAGGCACCGGTGGTGGTGTATTGTGCATGCGTCGTGGTGGGTCTGGAAGACATTGCTCAGGTCTCCCTCATTACAGTGGAGGTCCAGGGGAATGACGAGGCCACTGAGTGTGGTGGGTGTTTGTGCTGCTTCTAGGATATGATGGTTGTGGTGCTTCCATATTCCTATCTCCATACTGCAGTACTGATGGGTGGCAGGGAGATGATGTTCTTGTAGGTGGGCAGGCCATTGGTCACCATAAAGTTGACATGGTGAAACATATGGGTGTGTAGGTTGTATAGTATGCCCCAGAGGGGGCTTCTCCGCTACTGTCCATGATACAGCACAGGTGTAGAGTGCTTAGCACGGATGTGAGACAGGGTTATAAAAGATACACCCACCTGGGAGTCATCACGGAAATCCTCCTCACTGATCAGCGGATAATCTTGTGGTCGTACTAATGGTGTGTCTTCTAATTCTGAATAATTTAACTCGTCACCAGCGAGTGCTCGAGCCGCCCTTCCATCGTAGTACTCCACCTCTGAGTCAATAGTGTACAGATTATAGTAAAATGGAGACCGGAACATACGGGTGGGCATTGGTTCACTTTGTGTTCGAGTCCCACATCAGGCACCACTTGTAGCCTCCGGGCCTGTGCGCTGATCCACCGGATGTTCCCATTCCGTGGCACAGCAGATACACAGCACGGCGGTGCAGGACAACTGGTTAGCTATGGATCTCGGGATTGATCGCGTTGCTGGATCATACAGAAACTGACTTCGAGAGCCGGTGGAATGTTCACGGTCCAGTGGGGCCATGCGACAATTGCCGCCAACGTTGAACCTCACTGTCTCGTCCACGCTGTTGGTGTCACTGGTGTGACGGTTCCACGGCTCCATTTTATGGCCAGGAGATAATAACTAAGAAATACATACAATAATTAATGGGGTAACAGTCAAACAATCGTACTTGTTTCCTGCTACCTTGGAGGTGGTCTAGTACATGGGGCCGGGTTGATGACTCATCATCGTGGTCCTCGCCAGAGGTACCTCACAGAGTAAGATCTGTGAGGTATCCCTGCAAAGGAGGGTCCTAGAGCGGCTACTTAGCTGGTTTAATATAAACCAAATTAACCCCCACAGAACATTATTTTTGTTGCGAGAGGAAAGTGCCTCATGCAGGCTTCTGTCACAGGAAAATGCCTTCAATGCCGAAGCCGAGGAAGAGAGATAGCAAAAAGGGCCACTCTTATTAAAACCAAGTTATGTAAACGAGTTAACCTAGTGAAGCTATATGGTTGATGTGATGCACGCTGTTTTACGTGAAGGTGGGGTGGATGATTTCCGCAGAATTCAACACCGCCATCTAAGTTCCAAGATTCTGTGTTAGCAGTTGCCGCTTTTATTTATGTGGGCCTTCTGCTAATTTCTAATCTTTCAGTTGTTGGGTCCGAGTCTAGTTTTAGCCGCCATTGGCAACGTAATCTAACTACTTTTTAACATATAAGTCTGACGGGCGAGAATGTTCGGTGACCCTGAGGCCACCCTATGGAACATCCCCCTCAGTAGACGTGTGCGTACTTATCATGAGATGAGAGCTCCAGAACCATATAACGATCCTGTCACTGTCAGGTCATGACCACACATAACATTACAAGGACAATAAGGGTACATAAGCGTTTGAAAAGCACATTTAAGTTTTACGGTGGGGACAAAGTGATGTACAGTTGTACTGCAGGCCAGTAATTAATTATATGTATTTTTTCGCAATGCTTCCTGCTTTGGCAGGGTTTTCTAACTAACCAGTATCCGAGGATACACGGGGTGGGGGTGGTAGGGGGGAAGGTCTATGTGGTCATCGTTACGTTATTTCTAGCTACTCTGGAACTGCAACAGTTCCAGAGCTAATGCTAGATAAGGTGACGGAAGGAGGTACAGACAATTAATAAGCCCGAAGGCTGGTGGAGCGTAGACTGGGACAACTACTCATAACGGAGGCCTTAAGGTAAATGGCCAATTTATACAATCTACCCAGAGTGCAGTGTTACATATCCGCTACTCCAGAAAAGAGACTACCACTAAATGTCTCCTACTGAGTAATCGGCCCTACTACTATAAACCTATCCTATCGAGCTAGAACAGTCCAGGTTTAGTCGGCTGCATGTCATGTTCGCATACTGAGAACATGAACAGCGACCTCAGTGAAAAATTGATGCTGTGCGGGGAACAATGTGGTGCAGATGTTGTTGCTGTATAGTGTAGACTAGTGATACTGCGGTCCAAGAGTTTTTATAATAAACAAAACAATTTAATGATGATGGCTGCTGCCATATCACTAACTTGATCAAAAACAGTGTACAGAAGGTCACTCGACCTTACAGTGCTTATGAGCACGAAAAATGAGGATAATATATACATAATAATAAACTATAAAATTGCGGTCGTAAATGACTGGGAGGTTCCTATTAGTCATCAGTACCTGTTACATAAAAGTGATACAATAATAATATAATAATACAGAGTACCTATTAGTCATCAGTATGGAAGAAGTCCCATATTCACGATGGTTGAAAGCACAACACAATTGGAGCGCACGATGCGGAAGCTAGCTGCTAGGAGAATACTGCAGACATACTACGGTCTATGGATACGGCTCATTCTCAAGAAAAGTGAAGATGATCCTTCGTGGAAGGAGATGGCTAGTAGATAGTCAAGTCCACATGAAAAGTTATTAATTTAACTGAGTGGTCTAAGAGTTCCGTACTGGTGCAGAAGTTGAAAAGTGCCCTATAGTTCTTGACGGGCTATGGATGAATGTTAGTTAATGCTGTTGCATTCTGACGGTTCACAAGACGAGATGCACCGAATAGCTCACACGATGCATCAATCAATGTTCCCATAACTTCGGTCGAAAATGTCAAACGGCAGATCTGGCGAGTCATCACAGAGCACGTCACTCACCCCACATACTGGACGACGAGCTACATCGGGTCAAAAGTCCAATTTGCATGAAAGGTTGTTATCGTCGTCGTCATTATCATCATTGTCATTGTCGTGGTTGCAGTCATGGTTGCAGTCGTAGTACCGGGATAGTACTAGTAGCAGCATCATCGTCATAGTAGTAGTAGTAGTAGTAGTAGTAGTAGTAGTAGTAGTAGTAGTAGAAGTAGTAGTAGTAGTAGTAGTAGTAGTAGTAGTAGTAGTAGTAGTAGTAGTAGTAGTAGTAGTAGTAGTGGTGCCGGGGTGAGGTGGGGGTGGGGTCTGATTGGGGAGTAGAGTTGTTGTTGTTGCTGCTGGTGGTGGTCGTGGCGGAGTTGGTGGTTGTCATGGTGATGGTGATAGTGGGAGTGGAGCGATATTGGTAGTGGTAGTGGTACTGGTATTAATAGCTCACTCCCACATCATTTTGCATTTTACCAAAATCGGCCGTTGCCAAATATAATGTATATGTACATATTACCCCGATCTTCCCTATACTACTGTGAATTATTATCAGTGTCTCTGTATAAAAACGTAAAATCATGCATTCTATCGCCGTTGTATAAGATATACACACAGTATAGAGGCAGTCTTTCCACGACTATATCGTTTAGGGCTCATTCGCTTTGATATGCAAATAAACTAATTGTATTGAATTGAATTGATCTACACATAGACCAATGACGTAAGTTTTATTGATATTTTCAAACTGGGTTTGTGTCGTCTGAGAAAGAATAACTACACATTTATATCCAATTTTGAATGGATATTTATGCTGGATGGGATAGAGCGTAATTATAAACATATTCATTTCCTTCTTGCGTCCTCAGTTCGTGATTTCTCTGTATTTTATATGAAGATACTTTGATATTATGGTGCTTGCTAGGGTCTTACAGGAGAGGCATCACTAAGTGATTGGGGACAGATTTAGATTTGACAAACACTTTAATTACGTTGGAGGTGCGGGGATAAGAAAATGGCCGCCTCAAAACAATATGGTGGATGCTTACCTGATATAAATTGCAAACATGAATAATTAATTCACGTACTATTTATTTTACTAAAAATATTTCTTAATTTCATAATGACCCTTCAGCTTTAACTACCTTGCAGTGTCATGAATCAGGTGTGCATATACACCGTCCAAAACATATCTATTTGGATAACCATATGACCATTTCAGCTATCGACTGGCTCCCGAACACGTGTTTCCAGCTGCTAATGATGACTCAGTCAAAGCTACAGTTCACTTCATTAAGAATGCCGAAAAATATGGCGTTGATAAGAGCCGTGTAGCGGTATCAGGTAAGGCTCCTGCTGTTTATATATTGTAGCCTCCAGGGGTACACGCTGCTCTGGAAAATCATCCTGTACAGCGGTTGTACATGGTACATCGGTCCCATGCTGCTGGTTAGCTAACCTCGGGGATACAGAAGAATAAACACGTTTCTCTGGACTCCACAATGCAGTGGAGTCGTGCGACCATTGTTGCGGAAGTTGAACCACACCGTCACGTCTCTACTGTTAGTGTCACCGGTGTGTCCGTTCATAATTAGAAATTTAGAAGTGAGACAAATATATATATATATATATATATATATATATATATATATATATATATATATATATATATTAGAGCCAAACAATCATACTCGTTGCTGCTAAATTAGATGAGTATGTAAGATCGGTATGGTGTTGTCTATTTTCATTCTTGCCGGAGGTACCTCATCGATCTCTGATCTGTATAATCTATGAGGTATCCATGTAAAGGAGGGTCCTAGAGCAGCTAATTTAGCAGGTTTAATATAAACTATAATAATCTCAGGCCAGCCAAGCTTTTTAGTTGCGAGAGGAAAGTGCCTCGCATGGGCCTCCATCACAGGAAAATGCCTACAACGCCGAAGCGGAGGAGGAGAGATGGGAAAAAGGGCCACTCTACTATCCAAACAAAGCTAAGAGTGAGAAAATGAATCAACCTAGTGTAATTATAGGTTATTGGGATGCATGCTGGTTTACGTGAAGGTGGGGGTGAATGATTTCCGTAGAGTTCAACACCGTCACCCTATGTGAGTTAAAGATACTGATTTAGTAGATGCTGCTTTATTTCTGCGGGCCTTCTATGTAGAACCTACTCTAGCAGTTTGTTTCTAGTTCTAATAGTTCCAAGTTAGGCTGCAAGTGGATTTGTGTTTTCCTATCTTTAACGAGAGTCTGCCTGACGAGATTGCTCAGTGCTCACCACGGGCTTCATCATGGAGCATCCCCCTCAGACTGACAGCATGCAAACATGGCGCCTGGTGGTAGTTTCAGAATCAAGTAACGATCCCTCCGCATACCACAGCACGACCATGAATAACAACACGGGGACAAGTCCCATTACACAAGCATATTAGAAAGCACATTTCTATTTACGGTGGTGAGAAAGAAACAGATATCCAACTATGGTGACCTTGCTGTGAAGGCCTGAAGGGCCGCTGTGTTAGATGGCAATTTGTGTCTTCTTCCATCACCTAGCATTTCAAGAGCGGACCATGTGAGATCCGCTCTCTGAAGCAAAAGTTTATTTGCTTTAGGATTAAGGAAGTTGCCCAAAAGAATGCACTGCTTGGTCAGGCTAACTTAATTATATTTTCGCAGTGATTCCTACTTTGGCAAAAAGGCGTATCAAATATGTATCCGAAGATACAGAGGGGATGTATGTGGTCATCAACACTTTGATTCTGACCGTCAAGAAACTCCAATAGTTTCTTAAATCAATCCTAACCAACGTGGCGGAGGGAATCCAGACAATTAATAGGCCAGGTGGCCGGAGAAGCATAGGAAGAGACAACCACTCAATATATAGAATTTAGGAGGCCCTATGGTCAATGGCCAATTTATACTAACTTGCCGGTGTGCAGGGTATGACGGATCCGAAGCTCCTGGAACAGGGGATTTACACAAACATGTCTCCTTCAGAGTAGTCGTCCCTCGCTACTTTTAAACCTATCCTACCAAGCTATCAAAGTTAAATTTAGTGAACAGCGAACTTAGTGAAAAATGGTTGCTGTAGGGGAGGAAAGAAGGTGGTGTATAGTGTAACCTATTTTTGTAGAATATAAATAACAAAACAAAAAGTATTGACTTGTATGGCTACTGCCATATTACAAAACTATACAATACAGTACAATAACGAGGTCACAGCTGACAGTTTTGGAATCCTCGTTCGATTCTGCTAAGGATTCTTACCAAGAAAAGCGAGAATGGCATGTATCTAAGAAATTACGGACATAGGCCCAAAATATTCACAAGATGCCATTCTCTCCACATGCTAACGCACGTAAGTAGGCTATCTCTTATGGCCGCACATGCGCACCGGGCCATCTCACGGACTCTGTTATTCTAAGCCTCTCATATATCACTTATTTACGCTTATTGTCATACCCAGAGGGCGAGCTTGGCGCTACCCAGGTCCTGCCGTTCCTTACCCAGAAGAACTGGGACGGTTCATACCTGACCGGTCGATCCATGCTACACCACCCCCTCCTAATTTGGCACCTAGGCTAAACGATACCGCACCGTAACAACAACGGGGTTGGTGCTCAGACAATCTATAAAGCATCTAAATCATACTCCTCACCTTTCGTTTTCAACCTTTCAAAAGCCATGATGGACCGTCCCACCATAGACGTTCTGGACAAGGGCCTAGGTTTCATCCCTACTGTCTCAGAACCAAACATTGGGAGCTTATACACGGATCTACAAGCATTCAGAAGAATGCGCTGGATCTACTTTTTCACACCAAACCCACACCCACCATATGCACTCCTCACAGAGAACCGCCAATTCCCTAACTGACTATACAATTCGAGCACAACCGCCACACTCCCCATTCTGTTCATACAATTCATCACAACCAGCAAAACCCCAAATTGCTCATGCAATTCGATCACAACCACCAAATTTCCAAGCTATCTTGAATAGGAAACTTGCTCCAAATAAAACCTCCATTCCTGTATCCACCATGGATGCGCCGTTTGAGGCTTTTTTCAAAGTTATCCGATATGAATACAGTGGACATATCCACCATAGGATTAAAATCAACAACCTCAACAATGCAGAACAAAAAGCGCTAAGTAACCTCAAAGACAATCACTCCATAGTGATAAAAAGGGCCGACAAGGGCCAAGCAACTGTCATCCAAGACAGGGTTGACTATGTAGCAGGGGCGCACCGCCAACTGTCAGACAAACATTTCTATGAGAAAACAAATAATGTTATTATGTTGGTTATTTCCTCTAACCGTTCATGAGTGTTCTGCCGGTTGCTGTTGTTGTGTTGGTTCCGGTGCTCTGTGGCATTATTGTGGCCTCTGCGATGGGACTGACCACGCCCTTTCCTCTAGGTGCGTTGTTGTGATTTGGGGAGGTGCGTCTTCTTGTGGTGCGGACTCGGCTGCTGTAGCTGAACCTGATGTGGTGTCTGTAGCAATTAAGATATTCGTGTCATTTACCTCATTAATAGGGTGATTTTGTCGCCTACTATTCTTCTCTCTTTCTAAAAACTTATATCAACACCACAGTTGCTGTTAATGTTTACAAACTGCCGTGCTCCATTAAGAAGGGGTTTTCTTTTAGGGCAGGCTCACCGCTTAATGTATCTTTAAACGTATCAAGTTGTAAATGAGTTACCCCTTCATGGTTAGTGCTGGGATATGCTTGTATGACAAGGCGTCTGATACGGCTTGCTAGTTCTGGGAGAGTTTCTTCAGCCTGCCTCTGCAGGTTTTTCAACTGCAGCCAACTGGTTTCTCCCAGAGCCATGTCACATAATCTTTCGGACAGGGAATTCTCAGGTATTGTGTACATGGGCGTCATATGTGCCCACAAATCTGTCAGCACCTGTAATGCTTTGCCTGACAATTTGGCAGCCAAATACTCTCCCATCTGCTGATCCGTCCACTGGTTAGTCCTGCTAATTATCTCAACCTGGCACTTATAATTGGCCCAGTCACCCTCCCCACTGAACTCAGACAGGAGGATCACTCAGCTGGCGTCATGGTATGGGGTGATAGGTGTAAATCCAGGTGGAGGTGCAGGAGAGACGGGTGTGTACGCTGATGAACGTCGTGGATGATATCTGTATTGCTGTGTGTGTGCATGCGTGTGTGCGTGCATGCGTGCGTGCATGCGTGCGTGCGGTGATGATCTGTCCCCAAGTCCTGGTGGCTTTGTGTTGGTATATGGGTTTCCTGTCACACGGGTTCTTGCCGAGGATGCTGTTCTGTATAATAGGTGGACACGGTCGATTCTATCAGTTCCCTAACCAGTATGGGGCGGTGCATTGGTGGGGGTGTATCATGCATCCGTCTGGACGGTTCCGTGCATCATTGGGCGAGTCTTCCCTCATATGGCAGTGGGCCAGGAGAGAATCGCGGATGATGGGTATTGGTCACCTATGGATTCCTTGGGCGAATGCATAGGGCATGATGGTTGGTAATGCCCGCTTGGGTGACTATCACGGATGACTGACAAATTAATATAGGAAATATCTGCATGCACTCTCTAAATGCTTCGTCGCTGATTGGCGAATACTCCTGTCTTATGGGTGCTAATGATCCCACACCGGGAAATTGAATATCGTTACTGGTGACAGCTCTAGCAGCCCTCCCATCCAAATACTCCATCTCTTGATTGGGGGAGTAAGTGTTAAAATGGAAGAGGGTTTGGAACATATAGGGGTTATAGTTGGGTGAGGGCTCGTTTCGTCTTCGGGGGCCACATTGGGCACCACTTGTAGCCTCTAGGGGTATGCACTGCTCTCGGAAATCATCCAGGTACAGGGTGCGTCGGTCCGATAATGCTGGTTAGCTAGCCTCGGGGATACAGAAGAATAACCGCGTCTCTCTGGATGCCACACACAAAGACCGACCTCTAGAGTCAGTGGAATGATCATGTTCCAGTGGGGTCATGCGATCACTGGCGCGGAACTTGAACCACACCGTCTCATCCCATCTGTTTGTGTCACTGGTGTCTCGGTTCATAATTAGAAATTTAGAAGTGAGACATAAAAATATATATATTAGAGCCAAACTAAATTAGATGAGTATGTAAGATTGGTATGGTGTTCTCTATTTTGATCCTCGCCAGATGTACCTCACCAATCTCTGATCTGTATAATCTGTAAAGGATGGTCCTAGCATGGCTACTTTAGCAGGTTTAATATAAACTATAATAATCTCAGGCCGGCCAAGCTTTTTGTCTGCGACAGGAAAGTGCCTCGCGTGGGCCTCCATCACAGGAAGATGCCTACAATGCTGAAGCGAAGGAGGACAGATGGGGAAAAGGGCCACTCTCCTATTCAAGCAATGCTAAGAGTGAGAAAATTAATCAACTTAGTGTAATTATAAGTTATTGGGATGCATGCTGGTTTATATGAAGGTGGGGTGGATGATTTCCATATAATTCAACGCCATCATCTTATGTGGGTTAAAGATACTGATGCCGTTTTATTTCTGTGGGCCATCTATATATAACCTACTCCTAACAGTTTGTTTGTAGTCTTATTAGTTCCAAGTTAGGCCGCACGTGGCTTTGTGTTTTCCTATCTTTAATGAGAAGGTCTGCCTGGCGAGAATGCCCGGTGATCACCACTGCCACCACCACGGATCATCTCCCTCAGACCGACAGCGTGCAAACATGTTGTCTGGTGGTAGTTTCAGAATCAAGTAACGATCCCTCCGCATACCGCAGCACCATGCGACCATGAATAACAATATGGGGACAAGTCACATTACACAAGCATATTAGAAAGCACATATTTATTTACAGTGGGGAGAAATAAACATATATCCAACTATGGTGACCTTCCTGTGAAGGCGTGGAGGGCTCAAAGGTCGCACCCAGTCACAGTTGAGTTGGATGGCATTCTGTGTCTTTATCCATCACCTAGCATTTCGAGAGCGGACCATATGAGATCTGCTCCCTGGAGTTAACGTTTATCTGCTTTAGGATTGAGGAAGTTGCCCAAAAATTCACTGCTGGGTCAGGCTAACAATTATGTTTTCGCAGAGATTCCTATTTTGGCTGAAAGGCTTAGCTAACAGGTATCTGAAGATACAGAGCGGATGTATGTGATCATCGACACTTTGATTCTGACCGCAAAGAAACCCCTTTTAACGTAGATTTTGCCCACGGTGATATCTACTGTGAGCATATAAAAACCTAACTTGCAGTGCGGTACGTGTGCTCTGGAGACTAGAGCTCAACACCGAATAGCACTGTTGCTGGTTATGGTCCACCGGTGCTAACAGTAAGCGGTATTATGCGTCTTTCTTCTCTGGCAGTCACACCAGCAACTATCTGTCGATTGGGATTCTGGAGCTCCTTTTATACTAAATGGTGATGTCACCATAGGAAGTCTCGACCAATCAGCATGCGCATCATGACAAGCTATGGTTACCCGACTACATGATCTGTTGGCCTTCACCATACCAAGCACGTGCGCTACGGCGATGTTTATTTTAGATGGGAGCTCAAAATATTGGATGAATATTCTCTGATTTCTCAGCCATTTCTGAACCGATTTTGATTCTGTAAACAGTGTTGGAATCCTCGTTCGATGCTGGTAACGATTCTTACCATGAAAGGCGAGGATGTCCTGTATCTAAGAAATTACGGATACGGGCCCGAAATAATCAACAATAACCCATTCTCTTCGTTAACGCGAATATGTAATCTATCTCTTATGGCCATCTCATGGAGTCGGTTATTCTGAGCCTCTATATGGCTTATTTACGCTTATCGTCCTACCCAGGGGGGCGAGCTTGGAGCATCCCAGGTCCAGCCATTCCGTACCCAGATGAACTGGGACGGTTCGTACCTGACCGGTCGATCCATGCTACACATTCTCTCCGCATGCTAATGTGCGTATGCAGGCCATCTCTTATTGCCACGCATGTGCACTGGGCCATCGTATTCTTAGCTATTTAATAAACATAGGCAGCAACAACACCCAGTCAAATTAGTTTCAAAATATTCACCAGCTTACCTGTATACTTTTCTGGAAATTTATAATCAGGGAGTTCAAAGATTGATCGATCCCAACACGAGCGGGGTGTTGCTGGAGCTTAGCTAGAGATGGGTGGGGCATAGCTAAAATGGAAAGATCCTTTGTCTTGCCCAGTCTAACAGCGATCACCTAGCACGATGTACATAGGGTTGTGGTAGTCATGTTATTATGCTAATAACAATTAGAACAGGTATCTAAGATTGTACCATTAAACGCTAACTTTCTTGCTCTTAGCACGCTTAATTAGTATATCAAACGCAGCATTAGTTTGTATGCTGTAATCAGATATAACAACACATTTCGTGAAACAATCTACAATAATCATATGATATTATAGTTATACTAATATTTAGTGTACATGTGTACGTACGTGTGCGCGCGCGTGTGTGTTGCGCGTGCACCCATGAGCGCGTGTGCGTGTGTCTGTGTTGGTGTGTGAATCTGTATCTCAATGTCTCCTGGTCCGATGTGTAGCAAATTTTAACACAACGAAGCAACATGCCATGCAAGAGGATTTTCAGACGTTGGCTATGATTCGCATGAAAGAACACCGATCCGGATCGAATCAAATTCTGGAACTGTGGATATCTCTGAAAGTGTGTGACCATACACTATGATCCCACAACTTTCAGCATGATAAAAAAAGTTTCCGGATAATTAAAAAAACATCCAGAAAACGGAAAAATCCGGCTAATCCGAAAAAATTCAGGAAATATGAGACACCTTTAAAATATGACAAAACCAGGAAGGCGAGGATCTGCAATCTCTGGTTGCTCTTGTTTGAGGATGTGGTTCCAATGTTTGGAAGCGTTTGTGTTGATCTAATGGTAGGAATATTGAGTTGTGAAATATATGTAGACCTTTCTATAAAATATACACAATGATCTAAACGTTGTTCTTACATTGTAGGTGAGAGTTATGGGGCTACTCTTGCAACCGTTGTTAGCATGGTCTTCAGGGACAAGCATCCTGAGTTTAAACTGAAATTACAAATTCTGATAAGCCCCATTACGCAGTGCGCTGACTTCAGCTTGCCGTCCTACCAACAGATCGAAAAACAGATCCAGTTCTTAAGTCTTAGGCTGACTAATATAGATTGTTGTCTACTCTATACTGTTGGTGATACATACAAGCCAGAGTTAAGAGCAGCATTAGTGAACAATCGACCATCCAATTCCGTTCTGGCAGATGACAAATATAGAAACTATGTAAATCACAGCTTGATTCCAAAGTACTTGATTCCTACATGGTACAAAAGTTTTCCTGTTAGCAAAGACAATATTGATATCGATTTGGAGAAGAAATTTGCGGATCGAGTTAAAAATCCTTATATATCTCCTCTATTCTCTCCTAACCTGAAGTCTCTTCCTGAAGCATATGTGATGGTATCTGCATATGATGTACTTAGAGACGATGCGCTGCTGTACATCAGGCGATTACAAGATGCCAATGTTGCGGTGACTGAGGCTTATTACAAAACATTCCATAACAGTGCTGTTTTCGGATCACCCGCTCAGGGGATCATGCAGATTCGTGGGGAAGCAGAACAGGCATACTACAATCTGGTAGAATTTATCAAAAATAAACTCTAGTATTGATTTGAAGGCTGGCGATATAGAGCTAATTGAGCATGTTTCTAGAATGCGCCTGCCATGTGTTCGAGAAGGGAATCGTTTCAAAACGTTTTGCACGTGTATTTCGGCTTGTTTCAGTCTTATGGTATACGTCGAAAATAGCAGATTATCATGGTTTTCAAAGTTAGCAAAAGTTTTTGAAACTTCCTTTCCGAAAGCAAGGCTGCTTTTCGTGGCAAAATCTAGTTGTTCTTTACGACATGCGGTCACTATAATAATTTACCATCGGTCTTCAGTGAGTAATTGCAAGATTCTAGCTATGCCCCGCCTATTTCAAAATAAGCCCCACTCACTTTCTACGCGTGTTGATATCGAATTGATACTTTGAAATTTATACAGGCAAGCTGTTGAATATTTTGAAACTAATCTGACTGGGAGCTGTTGCTGCTCATATCAGCAATAGTTCCAGGTCAAATTAGCCTCAACATATTCAACCGAGTGTTTATTAAATTGTAATTCTATCGTACACATCATGAGAGACTTTTTGATTTTCGCGACGGATAACTTTACACGTCAAAAAATCATAATTGCGTCTTAATTGGCAGGTGGGGCAGTCTTCATACTCTCATATAATTTACAGAAATCTGTAACAGGACAGGCTTCACCGTGGATAAAAAAATAAATACTATGCGTTGCTAGGCTTCTTATATGAAACAGCGATGCTTGATTGGCCAGTCGTAACCGGTAATAACGATACAGGTTTTCAAGTTCCAAATATTTTCATAAACCCATTGGATATTAAGATGCATCGATCGGATTTGAACATTACCATGACTGAGATATATCGTGATAAGGGTACTGTATTAATAGCATAAGCATTTGAAAACTCTTCTGTAGATATGTCAAATTGTGTTACCCTTTAACCTGGGATGATTGTCATATGCCCTACATATAGGCCCTCATCCTGCTCAACATATGGCAAAGTATTAAGTATAATTTTAAAAGTATGCAGTTGAATATTCTGAAATCTGTGTGAATGGAATCTGTTCTTGTCGAAGTCAAATTACTTTAAAATTATTTGAAAATAAAACAATTTGAGATTGGAATACGTGGAATTTGTATGGTTTCGTGTCCATTGATCGTCACTTCAACGTATTTGTTTTAAATAACAGAGCCAGAAAACATTGCTGTAGACTGTGATAATGAGAGGTTTATTTTCATATATCAGGTTTTACGATTATTTAAGCAAGTGTATATGGAATATAACATGATTTAATGGATGAATCCGAGCTGTTGATCGTATGGCATCATAATCAAATACGTCACATGCAGGCTGAAGTCAATCAAAATGTTTACTGAATGGCGTATCTAAGTAGTTTCCCTGATGGTGCGAACTGGTTGTAAATTTCCGACTTTAGGGGATGGGTAGAGAAAGGTGTGCCCCTCCCTCTAAAGGTTTTTACAAGAAAATATTGACGTTCAATTGCTTGTAAAGTTTATCTTTTTATTGTCTCGAAAAGGTCTACATTACAGTCTAGGAAAATCAGTAGATATATATATTAATCCCAAAACCCTTGAACTTACAGCACTTGGCTTCAACCTCCTACCCAGTAGTTGGCTGATGCTCAGAGCTGAGATATAAGAGATTTGGCCTTACTCAGTCTCTCCAGCTGGCTGTGAAGAACCAGTGTATCTAATAGACACCCCCACCCACCACCACATACGCCAAAGCCGTTATAGAATATAAGATACACTAGTTTTTCACAGCCAACTGCCAAAAACACGGAATTATTTCCAATTTGTCATAGAACTACAGGACAGGCAGAAAGCCATAGACGATTTTTTACCCGCACCACGTAAAGGGAAGCGGATATTACAATTGGGCCTGTCTGCCTTCCTGTCCGCCCACCCATCATCCCGTCTGTTTATAAGTGTGTTTGAAGCTGTATCTATAAAGACTATTGATTCGATTTCACTCAGATTTTAACAGAGCGAAGGAACTTGCTGTGCAAAAACGTTGACCATTATCAGTAATAGTAATACTGATAATGAGAGGGTTTTTTTAATATATCAAGTTTTACGATATTTTAGCAAGTGTGTATAGAATAAAACATGGTCTAATGGATGAATCCGATCTGTTGATCAGGTGTATGATGTCATAATCAATTACGTCACATGCAGGCTGAAGTCTCAGTCAAAATGCTCATTGAATGGCCTATCTAAGTCCAACAGGTGGTAAAAGAAACTGAATGCGAATCAAATACTGCATCTGTGTATATCTCAGAAATTACTGTTACGTTTTAGCTCAAATTTTAACATAGCAAAGGGTGTGACCACGCACTAGGAGTCCACATCTTTGGGAGTAATCCGTAAAATTCATGACAAAAACCGGAGGGCGAGGGTCTGCAATATATGATTACTCATGTTTATTTAACAGAATAGACAGCAGCAAAACTTGGACCATAAAACAGAGTAGTATAACTATCTACTGTTTGTCTCATAGATATGCACGCGTGTCCACCATTTTCTATATCGTGACTTAACTGTACCGGTATCATCAGACTAAACTGAAATTTAGCAACATGAAAAATGGTGACACGCTAGACGTGTCTGCCAAATTTTAGTCACCTACCGAATTGGTCTCACTGATGATCGCCTCGTAAATATAGAAAATCACTGTGCTTTCTTATATTAAAGCCATGCTAATCTCCTCTCAAATGTTGTATTACACTGACAGATTATTGTTTATAGATTCCATCTCATTCATATCCTTTCAGATTTCCTTATCCGTATCACAACTACCTGCTTTGTAATATCGCCTAAACGCTGAACTGTGCCGCCACCATTTTGTCTCCAGCGTTAGTGTGTGATGTCATATAAGTGCCAGTATATTACATTCTTTATTATATAATAAACATCTTGTAAATTATTTTGAAACTAATTTAACTGGAAGTTGTTTCTGTCTATGGCAGCAACAACTTCCAGTCCAATTAGTTTTAAAATATTCGACAATTTACCTGTATGCTTACTTTAACACCGCCCGGCCAAACTATAGATGTCACCTCCATGACTGAGAGTATATACCAAGGCAGACACGCTAGGTTTTTCTGATTGGTTAAAAAGTAAATCATGACAGGCACCATAGGCTGTAGTAATGTATTAACATTTACCTACTAAAGCCAGAACATCTTTCGTTGTCGGCATGATAAAACGCTAAGATGACGTAGATGTATTATGGGTGGCACTGTTTATCACCTGAATGGTTAGTATAAGATAAGGTGAGGTTTCCTTTAAATATCTTCTTTGGTAAAAAGTAGGCCTACATAGCTGAAATTTGGCTATTGGTCGCTTTACAGTCAACATTTTCCGAGTCAGAAAGTCGGAGATTCCATAGAACAACGGAAAATAATAGGAAGATAAAATGTTTTACAGCTGGTCTTAAATTTCCGACCAGCCAATATAATTTGTGCCTGATGGGGCAGTCGCCCCTAGGCCACAACCACGCTACGCCACTGTCAGCTGTACGAATTATTTGTCTTTACTATTTAATAAACAAACTGTTGATTCTTTTGAAACTAATTTGAACAGGCAGCAACATGACAGCAACAGCACCCAGTCAAATTAGTTTCAAAATATTCAACAGGTTATCTCTATAGTTACCATGAAATTGGGATTCTGGGAATTCAGGATTCACAGTATATAAATCGATACTAACACACTCAAAGCATGGGCGGAACTTAGCTAGAGATGGGCGTGGAATAGCTAGAGATGGCGTGGAATAGCTAGAGATGGGCGTAGAATAGCTAGAAATTTATCCCTCTATAATGATGTAAAATAGAAACGGTGAAACAAAGCATTAGTAAACCAAAGATATAGCAGTCGAGTAGCATATAACGCCATTCGTCTTGGACAAGAATAGATCTTGGTCTGTTCAACTACAACTTTGTAAATAAATAAATAATAACTAAATAAAATATTGTTCTGAGAACATTAGATGCATGAAGCATTTACAAAAAGATGTCCAAAAGAAATTGACGGCATGTTTGCCTTGAGCAGACTGAAATACTCGGGACATGCCAGTGCCATGTGTTTAGTAATGCAAGTGGGGTGGGGGAGACCCGATCTATGGCTCAAGTTATATAATGTCATAATCAATTACGTTACAGGTAAGCTGACGTCTAATCAGAATGCGCAATGAACGACGTATCTAGCTACGCCATTTACATTGAACTCTGCCAAGTGTATGAATTGTAAGTCTTTGATGGATTGATTATTTAATAACTATGCTGTTGAATATTTTGAAACTAATTTGACTGGGCGATGTTATTGCCATAGGCACACAATCCTACATGTATGGATCAAAAGGTGGATACTGCGAGAAGAAAAGTAAACAAAGATAGATTTAAATCAAAATTAATTCATTCATTCTTTGCACTTTGTTGAAAATTTGAAATGAACAAGCAATATTAATTTATAAATTTTGGAATTCATATAATATTATCTGAATAGTTTGACACTTCTCCGGACTGTAATACTTTATATTTTGATAGGATTTTAGTCGATCATTAATAATTTGAAAAATGATCCGGCAACTCTATTCAAGGTTGAATCCTTGACGACACAAAGCCAGTCGTTGACATGAGAAATAAGAAGAAATATGTCGCCTGTTAAATAACTCAAAATCTACAAAACTTTGAGTCTGAACAAACGGTATAAATCCCCATCTACGTCTCAAGACAGTTTTCTGACTGATTGACCCCAAGGATCCAACCTTAACTTTGAAATGTGCAGGTTTTTACATCCATCTGATTTCAATTTGATATGGCTGATCTAAATGTAAAACTGAAAGAACCAATATCGAAAAATTACCTGAATCAAATGCCAATTGAAATAACAATAACGAGTGGACGACTGGCTACAGCTGCTTCAACCTCTGTTCATTCATGAACAAACAAGATCTGGCAAAACAAAATAATTAATTGTCCTGATTTAACATCATATATCACTAGTTAAAGTATAACCTGCGTAATAATGCTGACTATTGGGACATGTGGGTCTCATATTAAATCGACGTCATTTTATGTTTAACAATGCATTCTTGGCGCTAGAAACAATACATGCGATTTTTAAGTTCCAAGAAACTCGAAATTAGTAGGTCTTGTTTCTACCTATGCCATTCTTAAGAGTTGTTAGAAATTGAAGCGATCTGACTGATGGCGTTGATATGAAAGTTCAGTTGGTCTTAATGACCACGACGGAAATATAATGAGCACGAATATTTAATGAACTTTGTGGGTGCACCCTAGCGACCGCACGAAAAGTGAGATCCCGATCCGAAAGAGGTGACTGCTGAATATATCTAGGTGGAATCAGGAAACAGTCCTTAAAAGGCCACTTGCCGCCAGTAGCTAGAACTGCAGCTGGTAACGGACGTAGTCTCCAGATACTAACGAACTGGTCACGGGCCACCAGGCTCTAATATTCAAAACAAACTGGTTGTAGGCTGCCAGAAGCTGCAACCTCGAAGCAATCTGGCCACAGACGGCCAGGAGCCGAAGATTCTAATGAGCTGACCACAGGTTCGCTAAGAGCAGATATTATGACTGGAACGGTTATGGCTACATGCCAGTTTCTTAAACAGATGATGGATAAAGCGTTTACTTCATATGATGATGATGATGATGATGATAATCTTCTCATGGGACTGGGTTTAGCTTGTCATGAATACAAGATACAAATGCGAATGGTCATAATATGGAATGTTCAAACTGATGACATTGATGTTTTAAAACGGATAACGATATAGTATGATCTACTTCAAACTGTAAATGCAGGCATTTTGATGACGGGTAGGCCTACACAATCCGAAGAAAAGTTCACCCATTCCTCATTCATGCTGCTACACCGGTGTATGCGGCCAGTGTAGAAACTATGTACAAAGTGAAACGGCAACCAACTACATTCTCACTATTACGTCGCTACGCGATTTGAAGAAATCGTGCAAGAATGAATACTAATCTGTCTATAGATGTGCAGCGGAATTTGAGCATTGCGATATTGGTGATGGCATAAACTATGGTGTTTAAAAGGAAATACGATTGCTATCTATGATCTCGCGAGCATATGCTAGCAGTAGTCCTCACACTATCCATGGCAAGATTCGGGTTTCTATCATCTGTGACATGCATATGCAACAGGCTTAGGCTTGTGTTATGTTCAATATCATCTTAACCAATTAGAAAATAACATATGTCGTCACAAGTATGCACGTGTAATACAAACACGCCTATTGTTCTAGATTCCCAAACACCAATAAACAGAGCGTGTGTAAATGGCAGACGGCGTCGTGATTATAGTTATTTCTCGAACTGCTGTACCTGTCAGTAGGACCTCGTGGGGATGGGAGTGGGTGGGGGGATGGTGTGTGTTGGAGATAACAATACCTCATCCCATGGATCGCCATCAGCAATACCTCATATCAACAGCGGAAGTTGATCTTGGGCTGACTATGAGTGATATGGATGAGAACCTCAATGACACACACAACACATTTCAAACTGGATCTCAATAATGTATATGATACAGGTCCAGCTCATTGTATATTCATTTGCTCCCTAGAAGTATTGAAAGCCCGTCATTGATTATTCTGAGAATAATTTGATAAAGTTACCTCATCCTTATTCAGCGATGAGTGAGCGATATAATGATTGCGCGGCTATCTTCGGTGCTTTTCACCTGTTACCTTGCTGCTGCATTGAAATCTGTGCGGGAAAAATCCACAAAACCAAACCCCACCCCACCACAGTGTTAATACTGAGTATGCCTCTAGAGATGGAATATGCTGACGATGTGGACTTTATAGGTGAGGAAAAGAAACCCCTTGACGAACCTCTCTCAATAGCTGCTAGCAAACAAAAAATTGAGAATCTCTATGAATGAATCCAAAACAGAGTTCACCCACATATACCAATCTACAAACCATGAACCTAAAGAAAATGACGATCCACTCCATGGCGGCGAACCATGGAGGAAAAGTAAAATCCTGGGCTCACTGCATTGCAGTACCGCTGACATTTCTGCACACTGCGTCATGGGGAACATAGCTTTCTAGTCCATCTGGAAGCTATGGATTCGTAGATCAAAGATGCCCTTGATAAAACGACTACGTTTATACAATGCAACCTGCTTGATGATGTATAACTGTAACAGCTGGGCAGCTCCAAAGGCAGCTCTAGATAACCTTGACGCCTGCCACCGCAAAGACCTATGCACCATCTCTGGACACCGATGGCCAGACAGCATACTTTCCAAAGATGCACTATACAAGATGTGTAATACGTCGTCCAGCAAAGATGGTCCATGTTTGGCCATGTGATAAGGATCCCAGAAGAGACACCAGCACAAAGAGATTTAGAATTCGCCCTACTCGGAGCCAGCAAATACACAGCCCGGAGAGGACATCATTGCATAAATCTTCTAAGCGACCTCAAGAAAGCAGGATTAGAGACACTCAAGTCAAGAATGGACCTGAACAAGCTAATGATCTTGGCTGAGGGCAAGTCACAGTGGGCAAAATCGAAGAAGGACTGATTGCAGCTGTATGATGTTTCTACTACTACAACCGCAGAATACAGTAATCATACATACTTTTAATAGTCCGTCAAGTTGTACGAATTGTATGGCGTTTCTATGTAATAAACAGTATGTTGAATATTCTAAAATTAATTTGACTAGGCAGCAACAGCTCCCGGTCAAATTAGTTTCAAAATATTCAACAGCTTAACTTGTTGGAAATTGAGATTCAGACAGTGCAGGGATCGATTGATCACAATACGGGCAAAGCATGGGTGGAGTTTTGCTAGAGATTGGCGGGCATAGCTAGAACTGGATTCATCAACAGCTTCAAATAATATGGCGCTGACTATAATGGCGTAACTAGTTTGTTACAGTGTCCAAAACTAACAAATAGTTCCAAAAACATTTTGCGATATAATAATCTTTATTAACTTACGAAAACTTTAACCATCGAGTCATGTTCGTGGCGCAGTGCTGGGCTGTCTCCCTGTCGCAGTAAACATAAGACAATTCCATTGACTCCTCGTTGCCCCTCCACCCAGGAGGATGGGTAACCGTGTAGAAACTAAGAAGATGTGTCAGAAGTTACCAAATATCTCGCCTTCTTATTGTAGATATCGGATTGTCTTATGGGAAGTCATGACCCCGGTAGACGTCTTATATGTGCAAGTAAGACCTCAGTGAACTTCTCATATTTGAAAATACCAGGGAATAGTAGCAGTAGCAATTAGAGACGGAGTAGGATGCACTGGTTGACTTTGACCAGTGCTAGTAGTGATACAGTTTCGCGGAAATAGGATAGGTTTCACAGAAATAGAATAGGAACCAGATTGAAACTGTAGTAGTATATTCATCATGGTAAGTTAGAAAATAGAATAGATTGGAATAAGACCAACGGTTCTGAGTTGATGGTGTCTGTCAATAGTTGAAGATAAAAGTGGTTGCTGTGGGATCGGCATACACTTTTATAAATTCAGCAGTCATTTAGGCCGTTAGTTTAGTAAATAATAGAGTGAGAAGAATAGATACGAAATGATGGGAATCGAGAGAATTATAGGAAACAGACTGACATGTAGTTGTTGACGATCGGCATTCCGAATCCATTAAGCAAGTACAACAACACCAGCTGGCAATGAGATCATACAGCTCATGTGCTTATTAACGTTCGTTTCCTACAGGCTTATCCACGATAGGCAAGGGACAGAACAGAGGCATTGTAGCGTCCTGTAGGAATTAATAACACAATCGAAATTTGTATATCAACTATATGTCTATCAAAGGGAGGCAGGCAACAACAACACATTCCGTAATGTTGTTGGTTAGCTGACAGATCGCATCAAATCAGAACCAGCCAACACCGCTTTGACCCTGTTTTAAGTTAGCTCCATAGAAGAGAAGCCCAGAGTTTGATTGGCCGAGATGACGTCATAATCAATGAGCATCTAGCCAAACTCTGTGGCAGAGAAACAAAAAGAACTAAGTTTCAGAGTGGAATCGAAAGATAGGCGAACAGGGATTGGTCAGAACGACCAACAGAAATAGGTACGAACTTCTAGGAAGAGATAAGCAGATGTTGATTGGGGGACAAGAGTGTGTGGACCAATCAAGCTGTGGTTATAGCTACCTAGAAGGATGAAAGAAACAGAAGCTATGTATTACGATATATATAGATCTATGTATCGTAATATGTATAGAAGTTAGGAAAATGTAAATTGTATATAATAGGCACTTTGTCTATTATGGATAATCTTTTACCATCAGTGATTCGAGTAGGTATCCGTCTACCTCTGTGAGTTCGCAGCGAAATATAAGCAGTAGTTTAGAATAGCAGTTGCTAGAAATCGTGTAAATTATTCTTAAAATATATACAGTTTAGCCTTTTATATTCGGCAGCAAAAGTCGAAATTGTTATAAGTATATTAGTAATAAATAGTCATCATAATATAAAGTAGTGAGTCGAAGTTGTATTTTACTCCAGGAGCACGAAACATCATCGTGCCTTACCTGAATCATTCTGATAAATCAGATAGGCCCGTATTGCTAACAAAATATCTTCACAAAATCGGAAGAGGCGAGCCAGCAATAAGCACCGCTACAGCGTCGGAAAGATAGATTGTCGCAGCAATCTATTAACCATCATAAGTCTTTCCGTGTCGTAGTGGTCGTCATAATCCTGTGTAATCGGAGACCGAAAATCTTCATTGGCTTCGTCTGCCAGGATAGGAGTAAAATAAACGCAAACTGTAAGTACTAATGGCCCAAGTAGATCGGCCAGCTAATATTGTACTGAAAGACATTGCCGACCGTGTACAGGTATTCGTAGAACTAGCGAAACAATCCGAATCTGCCAAAGTAACTCAGCATAGAGAATACGGTGACGATTCATTGATAAAAATAATAACTGACATTAATTGCCCTGAACAACCCCGACTTCAACGAGTAGTAGTGTGTCTGTACTACCGGTAGACATCTATAAAATGGCGTCTCCACGTAGACCAACCGTACCAGCCGACCTAGGACCACCTCCAGTAGAGATACCCCAACGAACTGAATTACGACCAGAAACGGTAGCAGCCATGCAGACTATGGGGACGGCGATGGCCACTACTATTGTGGATAGCAGTAATAGACGTGAGAACGACCGGGTACATCGACAGGAGATTAGGGAAACCATCCAGCGAATTCAACCCTGTGATGGTTTATTGCCGGAACAAGTGCGTGCCTTTTTGGAAGACACAAGAAGGGCGTGGGTAGCAAATGCGGGATTATTAGAGGGAGTACCCGCCTACATAGTCACTAGGGCTGCCCGTGGTCAACTGGCACGAGCGGTAGATGATTTCCTGGTGGGGAAAATAAGGGATGAAGTAACGTTTGAAGAGTTGAGGGATTATATTACTTCGAATTTCGTGTCATCCAACGAGCAGGAGAGAATAAAGTATGACCTAGAAGGGGTAAGGCAAAGACGAAATGAAACTATAATAACCTTTAATAGAAGATATCGAGAATTAGCCAACCGAGCGTACCCGATAGAGAATGTGGACAACAGAAGAACAGTGCTCGGTATATATTTGAAAGCAGTAAACGACAAGGGACTAAGTAAAAGGATTGTACGCAAGAGGGCGGGAACGTTGGCACGAGCAATAGAAATCGCGGAAGAAGAGGAGACTTACAACGATCTCCTGAAAGCAATGAGAATAGACGGGAGGTCGGAAGAAAGAATGGAGATCGATGCTTTAGAGCCTGCAGACGAACAAAGCATATGGCAAGTAGTTAATTCGTTGAAACGTCAAATCACACAGCAAAATAAGATGATCGAAAAACTATGTGGTATAATTGGCGAGATGAAGGTGGACAGTGAAAAACCGCGACAAAGAAATCAGAGCGAAGTGAAACCAAAGCGACCAACACAACCAGTGCAGAGAGCCGCCCCACACGCACCGCGACAGACGCCCGGGAACAAAAATGCCAATCACATAACGTGTTATAATTGTGGACGAATAGGGCACTATAAGAGTGAGTGTAACCAGCCTGCGCAACCACCACGACAAACTCTGTGGCAGAAGAGAGCGCAGAAGCCACAACAAAGGGGACAAAGACCGCCCCTAACGTGCTTTACCTGTGGTAAAGAGGGCCACATGGCAAGGGACTGTGTTAGCACTCGGGGGTTGTTTACCGAAGGAAGTAACCGACCCAAGACAATTACGTGCTTCCGGTGTGGGAAAGATGGACATTTCCTACGCGATTGTCCCAATGCCGGTCCACCAAGGATGGCCAAGCCACTACCCCAGAGGGCAAGCAAACGTCCCCGATTAGAAGAATGGGACCTGGACATGCAAGTGGATGAAGTCGGAAATGGTGATAGGCAGTCGAGACCAGAGACCACACCGAGGGACTGTTCGCGCAACGTACGGCGCGACATAGCAAATCGAATGAGGGACCCCGACGAATACGAGGACAGGGACGGGTTCATTCTGACGAGTGAGAACACTGACGAGTATGGAAGATATGGTACTGAACGCGATTCGTCTGGAAGAAGGAATTCGTATGCGGAAGTTGTGAGCGGACGAAGGAGTCCGGTAAATGGAGACGGAGGAAACCGTTGGTGAGGGCACCGACCGAACGGTTTCTGATCCGTCTTAGATTAGAAAGAAACGGTCTTGTGAATAAGGGTGAGTACCTGCATGCTTTAGTAGATACGGGTGCTAGCACATCCTTAATTCGTAAGGATATTTGGCATAGCATGCTAGATGCTAGGCCGCTAAAACGAGCAAGAACGCTTTTAGCAGTAAATGGTGCCCCGATAGAACTTTTGGGCGAAACGCAAATCAAATTTGAAAATGCCCGGCCTATTCCCAGTACGGTAGTGGCAAGTATGAGGCATGAGTGTTTGATTGGAGCGGATGCTTTGCACTTGGGAAATGCAAAGATTGACTATCGGACCAAAGTAGTAGTATGGTTTGGTCAGGTATATCCTTTTAGGTATCCCTATAGAGAACAATTGCGATATGTGAATGCGAGTTGTAAGGAAACGACCGGATATAAGGATATCGACAAAGTTATAGATGACTTTGCGGATATCTTTGATACGGCTCGTCCAAACACTTTAGGATTGGTCCCCAAAGTGAAATGTACGGTACCAACAGGAGATGCTTATCCTATAAGGCAGAAGGCCTACCGTCTACCGCTAACCAAGCAATATGTGGTCAAGAACCAGGTAAAAGAAATGCTTGACGCGGGCGTCATAAGACCATCGTCATCCCCGTGGGCGTCGCCCATCACTTTAGTTCCTAAGAAGGACGGTGACACACGGTTTTGTATTGACTATAGGAAATTGAATTCGGTATGCCGTAAGGACAGTTACCCGCTACCGAATATCTCTGATATTTTTGATTCGATGCGAGGCGCGACGATCTTTTCTACTATGGACTTGAAGTCTGGATATTGGCAGATACCAATGGCCAGCCAAGACATAGAGAAGACGGCGTTCGTCTGCAGCGAAGGTTTGTACGAATGGATTCGTATGCCGTTCGGTTTTTGCAACTCAGGTGCCGTATTTCAAAGGGCGATGAATGACATTTTCCGGGAATTTGTAGGAAAATGGGTGCATGTGTTCGTAGACGATATAGTCGTATATTCACGAAATCCAACGGAACATGCACAACACTTGCGTAAGGTCATGCGCAAGATTCGAGAGTATAATTTGCAAGTGAAAAAGAAGAAATGTGATTTCGCCAGTAAGTCAGTAGACTTGTTAGGATATCGCATTTCAGCACAAGGTGTAGCTCCTCAGGCTCAGAAGGTCAAGGTCATTAGAGAAATGTCTCCACCCCGAGATGTAGGTGAAGTGAGAAGCTTTCTCGGAGCTACGGGTTATTACCGATCGTGTGTACAAGGCTACGCCGAAATTGCAAAGCCTCTGATAGAATTGACCAAGAAGTATAAACGTTTTGAGTGGGGTAAGGATGAACAGCAAGCGTTCAAGAAATTGCAGAACTTGCTGTGTAGTGAGACGGTTCTCACATATCCGAATTTAAATGCCCCTTATAAATTATACACTGACGCGTCTAGTTATGCTATTGGTGCTATACTGGTACAAGACGATGATAAGGGTATAGAGCGGGTAATTCAGTATGTGAGCTCTACTCTTAAAGATAGTCAGCTTAATTGGCCCGTAATAGAGGAGGCTTACGCTGTGATCTATGCGTTGAAGAAGCTCCGCCCATATCTATTTGGCGCGCAGTTTACCGTGTACACCGACCACAAACCCCTCAAGAGTTTGTTTGTGGGTGAGGTGAAGAACACGAAGGTGCAGCGCTGGGCAGTTCTGATTGCTGAGTACGGATGTAAGATTGAGTACATCCAGGGATCGAAGAATATTCGAGCGGACATGTTGTCCAGGTTGCGTCGTCCTGTGGAGGTCGCCACGTTAGACACGGGCGATTATGTCATACCAGAGGTGGACGAAGGTGTGTTACCACACGTCCCTCTGGAGGTGTATGACGTACCCTACGACGAATTACGTACCGAACAGACCAAGGAATACCCGGAGTTGTTCAAGAACACACCGGAGGAGTATATGGTCAAAAACGGTATTTTGTATTCCTTAGTGACACCTTCAGCGTTGGACGCTGAGTACCCCAGAATCGTATTACCTGCCCTGTTCCGTGAGAAAGTGCTCCGGAAGGCTCATGAGAGAGCCGGTCACCAAGGTCTGAAGAAGACCATCGGCATGGTAAGGGATTCTTTTGTGTGGACGTCTTTAAGGAAAGATGTGGTTCATATGATTGAAACGTGTACAACGTGCCAGGTCAACCGACCCGTCACTACACGACCCCAATACAGTGAGATGCCCATGGCTAATTATCCGAGTCAGATAATTGGTATGGATTTGATCGGTCCACTGTTGGAGTCAAGCAGAGGTAATGTGTACATCATGACGATAATTGATCACTGTTCTGCATGGGCAGAAGCATACCCAATTGCTGCCAAGACATCTCAGAATGTGGAAGACAAGTTCTTTAATGAGTATGTCGCTCGTCATGGTGTCCCTGAAATCTTAATAACGGATCAGGGTAAAGAATTTTGTTCAAACAATCTGGAAGAACGATTTAAGGAACACGGTATCGATCATAGAAGATCGAGTCCATACCATCCGCAAACGAATGGACGGACCGAGAGGTTCAATCGTACGCTCAAGGAGCTAATCCAGAAAGGTGTGAATAATGAATCCCGTGCATGGGAGGACGAACTGGGCGCGGCTTTAACAGCATACCGCAGCTCTCGTCACTCCACGACTGGATATACGCCATTTTATCTGACGTATGGTCGTCGTGCAAGGCTTCCGTTAACTGTCCCACTGGATGCCACGCAGGATCTGGGTGAAAGACTTACGTGTCTTAATAATGCCTTGCTGCGAGCTCGTGGAGAAACGGCTAAGTCTCGGGAAGTGCACCGAGAACAAATTAACAAGCGTGCACACGCTGGTGAATTCAAGGTGGGCGATTCAGTGGTCGTAAAAGCTGAGGAGAGGATGAAATTGACCTCTCGCAGTGACCCTGAGTACGAAATCTTCAAGATCAATGGTCCCGTGGCTCATGTCCGACATCAAAGATCTGGGAAAGTGCGCGTACTTAATATATCCAAGATACGTGTAGTGGACTCAGAAATGTGTTGGGACAAGGTCCGACCACGCCCTATTCGTAACCCTGCTAAAGGTACGAAAGCTAGCCATCACCCTCGAGTGATAGTACCCGAGTCCAAACCATTGCCGGTAAACGACTCCAGTGCGACATCGAGTAAGCGAGCTCGTAGGAAGCGACCAGCTTCTGATGAAGAGCCAAGGGTGCGCAGGGGTGGTAAGGGGGTTGATGTAAATATAGATCAACCTCGTACGAGTCAGATTCGAAACCATGAGTCACCAATGGAAACCCAAGTGACTCCTCGTACTATAATGATGGACACCTCGGAGGATGTACCCGAGCCTGCCAATGAGCCAATGGAAACGCTTCCAGCTCATCCCTACTTTCTGCGCAAGCGCAGTCTCGCTCATGATGTCTACTCGGACCCTAAGAGACTCAGGATTGGCGCGTTTGGCCGTGCTCGATATGATGATTTCATCGGTCGTATCGAAGCAGTTATAAGGCGACGTGGCCAGAGATAATTTTAATCTCTTCATCATCGCTGTACGAGTAGCATAGCATAAGTCTAGCATCATGTATACATTACAGTGGGGTGTGATAGTGATGGTAGTAGGTATAGTACATAGCGTCTGCCGGAAGTCTAGTATTCATAAGTTACCAAATGGTGTTATGATAACCGATCACCAGGAAATATCATTAATACGGGCGGAATGGACGGTAGTGGTGTCCATAGACCATCCATATTTGCCTACCGAATTTCTTTACCAAATGATAAAAATTCGTGCGCTCGTGGCGGATATCGGTCTGAAGACTTCTTTAAGCACCAACGACATTATAGGACTCCAACGCCGAAGTGATGGCATCAGGAAGATTGCCGTAGGTACACAACAAACAATGCAGAAGCGTAATCTTAGGCGAAGGAAACGGGGACTATTTAATTTTGTGGGTGACATAGCGTCATCCTTATTCGGAACTGCTACATCCGGCGACATAGAAGCAATCCGGGATGTAGTGAAGGAGGCGATGAGGAATGTAAACAGACTGGTCCATTTCTCTAGCAAGTTGGCGTCACACGTGAAACTTGCTTTTAAGGCGATAGACGCCAATATGGATAGAATTAACGACGTAGCGGATAGTTTGGTGGAGTTAACCGGAAATGTTAGCCGACTGTTCAAGGTACAGGCAACGCGTCAGGCGGAACTGTATGCATTAGTACGTCTCGGGAACCTCATCGATGCAGCCGAGGATGTGGTAACAAGTTACCAGAAGGCTGCTGCCCAGTTTCATAGGCAAACGGCCTCACTCGAGCTGGGTAGATTGACGGAGGAGTTATTCAGCCCTAAGGACCTGGCCGAAGTGGCTAAGCAGGTCAGAGTAGGCAACCGTTTAATCCGTCCATACCAATGGTACTACCGAAACGTAGTAGCATATCCCCTGTGGAGGGACGACGAAAGACTGCATTATATAGCTACATTACCCTTAATCGACGGAGGACAGTATATAGAGTATGGGCTGCATTCATGGCCCGAACCATTGGTCACGAGGGGTTACTATATGCAGGTATTAATAGCTAGAACCAGTATTGGACTTGACACTAAGACGGGTTGGTATTTTACGCCATCTGAGTGCCAAGGAAGTAAGCCCCGAGTATGTCACGGGCAATTAAGGGTCGATAAGACCCACGTGCCGTGCATAGTGAGTCTACTCACTAACACCACCGATAGTACCTGCAATATTAGATTGACTGAGTCCAACGAAACGTCTAGTAAAGTATTTGCCCATAAGAAAATAGGTGTGGTTTTGCAAACGTTTGGAGAAACGGTTGAGGTGCACTGCAGCGGACGACTGACAGACCGGTGTGTGGTGAAGAATGGTGTGTTTGCTTTAATGTCTAGTGAATGTGATTATAGTGGCAAGGGTTGGCGATTTGAGCCAGTACAGTCTTATAGTAGGACTTACACTCGAGTCAGTCTGGCCATTGATATGCCACGGTTGGATGTGGCCGGGGTACTAAACCAATCAATGATAGTTGAGCAGTTAAGTATGCAAAAATGGGACCATTTACAGAAGTCTAAGTACGTGCAGCTAGCACCCTTGTCTGCGGTCGACCCAGCGATGGTCGATGGCATGGGGGTACGGTCGTTTGTGTCGTATTCGACCGGCTCCTTCGTCGTAGTGATCGTAGTGGTGGTGATATTATGGAAGTGTGGAATAATTTCACGCATGTGGATATGGATTAAATGCAAGCCACATGCGGCCCAAAGAAGTGCGCCACGGACTATTCGCCCTCTAGGACCCCGGAGACCTGCAGCCCTACCGGAGCCTATGAGGATGTCAGCCGGGTCGTCGCCTAATGCTGTAGCCAGGACTGAGATCGACCCGACGGCTGACGACTGGATGGACGTGGCAATTGACAATCCTAACATTCGTACATCGTACGAGGATTTATCTTTGTAGCACGAACTTTATTATTGTGCCACGTATTAATTGTTATGAGCATGTATTGTGGATGTCATTATGACCGTTGATATGACCTGTAATGATTTAACTGTAGGATTAGGGTTTGTAGCTAGTTATGTATCGTTTAACATGGTATTTTTCGTTAAATATGTTTTATCATTATTATTGATTTTCGCTATTGCAGTGTTAACGGAGGACTCCGTTAGCTTGTGGACGTCAGTTATGGGTAGCCCTGGTATAGTGTGGTTTAGTTGTTGGTGGTGCACAACGAGTTAATTATCAATATCTTAAGGCCTTAAGAGATGGTTAATTAACTTCGGTTGAGGGGCATGTGTAGATATCGGATTGTCTTATGGGAAGTCATGACCCCGGTAGACGTCTTATATGTGCAAGTAAGACCTCAGTGAAATTCTCATATTTGAAAATACCAGGGAATAGTAGCAGTAGCAATTAGAGACGGAGTAGGATGCACTGGTTGACTTTGACCAGTGCTAGTAGTGATACAGTTTCGCGGAAATAGGATAGGTTTCACAGAAATAGAATAGGAACCAGATTGAAACTGTAGTAGTATATTCATCATGGTAAGTTAGAAAATAGAATAGATTGGAATAAGACCAACGGTTCTGAGTTGATGGTGTCTGTCAATAGTTGAAGATAAAAGTGGTTGCTGTGGGATCGGCATACACTTTTATAAATTCAGCAGTCATTTAGGCCGTTAGTTTAGTAAATAATAGAGTGAGAAGAATAGATACGAAATGATGGGAATCGAGAGAATTATAGGAAACAGACTGACATGTAGTTGTTGACGATCGGCATTCCGAATCCCTTAAGCAAGTACAACAACACCAGCTGGCAATGAGATCATACAGCTCATGTGCTTATTAACGTTCGTTTCCTACAGGCTTATCCACGATAGGCAAGGGACAGAACAGAGGCATTGTAGCGTCCTGTAGGAATTAATAACACAATCGAAATTTGTATATCAACTATATGTCTATCAAAGGGAGGCAGGCAACAACAACACATTCCGTAATGTTGTTGGTTAGCTGACAGATCGCATCAAATCAGAACCAGCCAACACCGCTTTGACCCTGTTTTAAGTTAGCTCCATAGAAGAGAAGCCCAGAGTTTGATTGGCCGAGATGACGTCATAATCAATGAGCATCTAGCCAAACTCTGTGGCAGAGAAACAAAAAGAACTAAGTTTCAGAGTGGAATCGAAAGATAGGCGAACAGGGATTGGTCAGAACGACCAACAGAAATAGGTACGAACTTCTAGGAAGAGATAAGCAGATGTTGATTGGGGGACAAGAGTGTGTGGACCAATCAAGCTGTGGTTATAGCTACCTAGAAGGATGAAAGAAACAGAAGCTATGTATTACGATATATATAGATCTATGTATCGTAATATGTATAGAAGTTAGGAAAATGTAAATTGTATATAATAGGCACTTTGTCTATTATGGATAATCTTTTACCATCAGTGATTCGAGTAGGTATCCGTCTACCTCTGTGAGTTCGCAGCGAAATATAAGCAGTAGTTTAGAATAGCAGTTGCTAGAAATCGTGTAAATTATTCTTAAAATATATACAGTTTAGCCTTTTATATTCGGCAGCAAAAGTCGAAATTGTTATAAGTATATTAGTAATAAATAGTCATCATAATATAAAGTAGTGAGTCGAAGTTGTATTTTACTCCAGGAGCACGAAACATCATCGTGCCTTACCTGAATCATTCTGATAAATCAGATAGGCCCGTATTGCTAACAAAATATCTTCACAAAATCGGAAGAGGCGAGCCAGCAATAAGCACCGCTACAGCGTCGGAAAGATAGATTGTCGCAGCAATCTATTAACCATCATAAGTCTTTCCGTGTCGTAGTGGTCGTCATAATCCTGTGTAATCGGAGACCGAAAATCTTCATTATGTTGCCACAAGACCCGGCTTGCCCTGGATAAATATTCTGTGAAAGAATAATGCCCAAGCCATGCACATATATAGAGCAAGAGCTATCAGAAGATAGCAAATAGCTTACTTGTATATATTAATTGTACAAGGCATGATATCATTGACCACCGGATACAGTCTCATTTTGAAATGACAATCTACCTTCCGAATGTCAAATGATCCAAACATGAGCAAAATTCAAACTTATGCATAATAATATAATGCAGATTACATTTAGACAGCTTATAGAGCAAAACGAAACATTTGATCTAAATCGGATAAGTATTTGCTGATTAAATTGTCATTTGAAAAAATCTTAGCCACAGCATAAGAGGAAGAAGCGGGGTTAAAATTAGTACTAAATAATCACCGTTCAAATGCTGTAAAAGCAGGCTAGTCCAAAGAATACTACATAAAAATCGGTGACGTTTTATTGGAATGGGATAACCACCTGTTAAATGTAAATGTTGTTTAACAAAACTTAACGGCAGCACAAACCTTACCCTGGCCCGGGAAAATAGTTCAAACTGCGTAAAAGTAAGGAAAATCCCGAAAATGTAAATAATTTGGATGCAGTGTATTTCTAAACTTCGAAATCTATGAAGCTTTCTTGAAATCGAATAGCCCCTAGTTAATGTAAATGTTGTTTGAAAAAGCTTAGCTAGAGCTGACATCGACGCACACACCAAAGCCGACGCCAGGGCTGATGCCGACGCCGGCATTGTTCCACACACCACACATATATCACCTCTTCGTGAAGGCAAGATAAAAACGAGAACAGATACCTACCAGTAATGAACACGGGGATGCCGGAAGCAAATGTGATGGGTGGGGGCAGGTTCCACAATAGGGCACGCTGGATGGCATTGTTTGGACGAAGATATTAAATGGGTGCCCCACCCCTCCCTCCCAGCCCTGTTCGAGGATACCCACCTACCTAACCACCGCGAGAAAAAACATTGAAAGGGGCAGGCTAAATTTCCTGCATTCTGAGTTTCTTATGATTAATGTTAATCGAAGAACTTATGTATTCTTTGGTCAATTGAATCTATTCACAATTCACAATGTGAGCGATCGGGCAGGCGGGTTGTGTTAGATGCACACGTTGATTGTGCGTGCATTCGTGCATGTGTCTGCATGGTGGACCTGCACAGTTTGCCTCGAAAATATTTAATAGGACCTTAGTTCGTAATTATATTTCCAATCAGCAGCATTCAGAGGAAACGTGGTTTTTGGGAAAACTAGGTTATCCAAAACAAATCTACCAATCATGCTGAACATGCGAGAAAGGTTTGTTCAGTTCTTGCCGTAGATGAAGACCATGAGGTTTCTTGAGTTTCATGTCCAGCAGTTTCACAGGTCTTTAAATGTAAATAGAACAAAATCCAAGATGGCCACCAACAAAATCGATCAAGCAGCTTTCCGAGGCCAAGCCTGGATGTGACCTTATGGATCCTTCCTGCCCAGCAGTTCTTAAGGACTCGCTTAAAGAATACGATGGACATATGCTGGATGAATAGACAGATGAGGTAGCAACACAATTACGTCAAATTAGTAACACACTATTCAATAGCTAGTGTGTATGGAATAAGTAATGCAAATTATGATTTCGCAGCCTCTTACTTAGCCATATTGACGTGTGGGTGCCAGATGCACATTTGGCCCGGGCTATTCAAAGGTGACCTTCAAATGTCAGATTTTGTTTACGTGTGGATGGTGCTATCATCTTTTATGGTTAGAACTCAAAGGGGTGGCTATGGCTAAACATGTGTATCATTAGCGAGTTGGTAGGTGTTGGGGCTGCGGGGGGGGGGGGCGTGAACTCATACTCATATAACTAGCACAGTATTAAAAATCCAAGAAGATGATATTTATTACTTAGAGGTGCGTGCGTGCGTGCGTGTGGGTGGGGGGGGGGGGTGAACAACAAATGTTAGACACATTGCTCAAATACACCCATCGACAATGCACTTCGGCCATGTGTATACAAATTATTTCTACCGTTGCGTCCGCTTCACACGTCAATTAAAAATTTGAGTTTAAGAGTTGCTGTTAATTCTAATATCCCCTAGTGTGTCCGCATTGCTGCACCCGACCGGCCATCATTGCACATATATTCGATTCTACTTACTAAGCAATGCATTAGCGGAGCGTGGACCAGTATCAATTCAAAAATTCAAATAGCCTATGACTGTATCTTACCTTTACTTGCAAAGATACATGCAATGTTTACATATAAAAAGTCAATATGTCACATGTAACTGCCACTACATAAATAGCGTTTGCGTTTGCGTTGATGATTTAATTCAGCCTAGAAGCACTCCCATACAGAGCTGGATTTACGCAAGGGCTGGCGGGGCTGAAGCCCTGGGGCCCCCACTGTTTGGGGCCCCCTAAAATGTGCACTAAATTTTTTTTGTCCATTGTAATTATTTTATAATAACAATGTGTAACTTTAAAGACAAGTAGTAGTAGTAGTAGTAGTAGTAGTAGTAGTAGTAGTAGTAGTAGTAGTAGTAGTAGTAGTAAGTAGTAATAGTAGTAGTAGTAGTAGTAGTAGTAGTAGTAGTAGTAGTAGTAGTAGTAGTAGTAGTAGTAGTAGTAGTAGTAGTAGTAGTAGTAGTGGTAGTAGTAGCCATTGCCACTCAGTATCTTAGACCATCCAACCATTGCTCCACAACTGTGATCTAAGTGTGGATGAACGATGGCGCACCAGAAAGTTAATAGCCCCGGGCCCCTAGTAGGCTTAATCCGGCTCTGCTCCCATATTACTTTATGGACTTGTGTTAATGTCAAAACAACCGAACTTTAATACAACTGCTCAGTCTGCTCTGAATATTCTAAAAATCTTGTTTAAAGTTCTAAAGTAAAGCTTACTAATTTTTCGCAGAGAAATGTGTAAAGGACACAGCTGGTGCCCCCTCCCCGCCCAAAAGGCTACGGGGGGCGGGGGGGGGGGCAGCTGCCGCCCCTGCCCCCGTGCTTCCGGCGTCCCTGTACGAACACTTTGATAGAAACGTAGACGTGGTATCCCCGAGATCCAGAAAAATAATGAATCGATAAATGTAAACTATCATCACACCTTCATCACACCTTCAGTTGTTTGCAATGAACAAATATTTCTAACGTAATAAATTATTTATTTGCTTGATTTTAAAATTGTTGTCATTCGAAATTATTCGAACTCAAGTCCATGATATATAACTTAAGTGGACGAGACATAGCTCACAAAACGCTATGTATTATCTAGGGCTGTAACAAACATTCGTTGGTTCGTAAAATCGCAAACCAAGGGAAGACGAACCATGGTTCAGTTCGCTTGCTTGGGGTTCGCGTAGTTCGTGAACCATACATAATTTCACCAATGAATTCCCATATCTAATTTTAGGAAAACCATTCAGAAAAACTGTTAAATATTTTGAAATTAATTTAACTAGAAGCTGTTGCTGCCTTGCTGCCAGTCAAATTAATTCCAAAATATTTAACTGAGTAAGTTTTATATCATAAAGAATGGAATTTTTCAGGGATTTGTCTGTGAAAGAGCTAATAGACAATCATCTCTGAACGTCCTACTCTAAGTGTGATTTATAAATATGGCCATGAATGGAACTTAGCTGGCTAGGAATCCTATATTATTTTCTAACATTTGTTGTCAGAACTTGTCATTTGTGTTTCTCTACCATTTAGCCACTAAAACCATCTGCCTTTAAATGTTATTTTCTGTTAGGAGTAATTTCTCGCATACAATAGCGTATTAAAAGGGTTCGTGAACCAGTTCGTATTTCAGACATCTGTATCGTGAACCAGTTCGTATTTCAGACATCTGTATCGTGAACCAGTTCGTATTTCAGACATCTGTATCGTGAACCAGTTCGTATTTCAGACATCTGTATCGTGAACCAGTTCGTATTTCAGACATCTGTATCGTGAACCGGTTCGGCTCATGAAAATCCTCACGAACCTCAACCCTAGTATTAACCCTTTAGTGATCTTGAGAAATGTCTACGTGAATACCAAGAGAAGAAATATTCTTTGAAAATTCACCATTGGCATGGCTAGTTATATATCTGTGATAATCATTCCATTCCTCAATTTTCAATAACACCATTCTCTTGGACTACAAATGGACACTCACTAATTAAGCAAAAATGTAGATTTACTTCATCAATCTTGCCCATTTAAGGATTACAATATAAGTTATCTTGAACTTTTCACAATCTATAACCATGGCTCCCAAACACCTCCATGGAGGGCCGGGTTAGATCTCGGATCATCGGGTGGTGTTTGTGGAGGAACAGCAGAGGAGTTGTAATAGTGTAGTCTGTCGAGTAGGTATTTAACTATGTTCGGATATTTGTCAGATAAGTCAACGCGCTCTACAGGATCATGTTCTATATTAAACAGTCCATGTGTTTTAACGTGGTTCTGGTTTTCGTTAATGCTGTCCAAGTTAGCATAGCTTGTCTCACGCCCGAATCGGATCATATCTAAAACAAAAACGATGGACACGGTACTATAGCCAACATACTACTACTACTACTACTACTACTACTACTACTACTACTACTACTACTACTACTACTACTACTACTACTACTACTACTACCACCGCTGCCGCTACTACTACTACTACTACTACTACTACTACTACTACTACTACTACTACTACTACTACTACTACTACTACTACTGCCACTGCCACTACCACCACCACTACTACTACTACTACTACTACTACTACTACTACTACTACTACTACTACTACTACTACTACTACTACTACTACTACTGCCGCTGCCCTTGCCACTACCACCACTACCACTACTACTACTACTACTACTACTACTACTACTACTACTACTACTACTACTACTACTACCACCACTACTACTGCTACTACTACTACTACTACTACTACTACTACTACTACTACTACCACTACTACTGCTACTACTACTGCTACTACTACTACTACTACTACTACTACTACTACTACTACTACTACTACTACTACTACTATGACCGCAACACACTGCTGGTATTATCAGTGTTAATTCACTCGTTGTTGGTGCTCTTCGCTATTTACTTGTCATAATTTGATATCGTTTGCTTGACTAGATTTGATTGACTTTGCTCAGGGACCAAACATCCTCCTACTCTCACCACAACCACAACCCGCACCATCCTCATCCGTCTTCTTCTTTTTCTTCTTCTTTGTACTCCCTGACAGTTGTCTTCAAATGTGCAGACACATTTCTTCTATATATGCCGTGATACAGGTTGGATCTTTCAGCGTCCTGTGAAGTTTTGGATGCAGTTTTGAGTTCGGATTCCAAACATTTGCTTCTATGGTTGCATAAAGCGGGTGATACTGTCGGGAATTCTGTGCATTTCCTGGTCCTTATTGGCAAGGGCAGCGCGCGGAATCTCATAATCAGAATTTACTGAATAAACGGTGTCTTAATCTGCTAAAACCAGTTCACAATCTGAAGATGGTTATACACTCCTTACCATTAAGTTAGTAGGAATCCTCTGGGCTATAGTTTGGATGTGCCAAATACCAAATACCACTCTTTAGTGATAGCAGACTTGACGGTGGTTGCATCTGTCTAGATCAAACCAGTCTCTGATTGTGCACTGTCCCATCCTTCCTTGGTCACGGTATCAGATTGGCCATGTACATGTTTTGCAGTCGCCTGGGATCAATTGCAAATCTGTTTCCTTTTGTGTTCTGTCCTAGTTGAAGGAGATATGCCATTACTGTGTCCTGTTGTACGGATTTCTGGTTTAGACGTGCCTGTAATGGAGATTTTCCATCAGTTTAGGACTATGCTCCTGTTATAAAATTCCCTATCTGCAGCATTTCCGTTGCTTCTTCTAGAGCTGTTGTCCCGGCTTTATATTTTGCGGAATACTTTTTCAGTAGAAATAGACTGTTCACAGTTTTCCATTTTGTTCCATCCGTTTGTCCATCTCTAATAACATCTTTCACCGATCAGTCTGTATAGACTTGTAACCATTTTACTTTGGGATATTTAGTTTCAATCATCACTAAGGCAAGTTCTGTTCTGGGGGAGGCGGGTGGGGGTGGGGGGGGGGGGGGGGGTGGGGTGGGTGGGTGGGTGCGGGTTGACATTTCAAGTTTATCACGTGACGTCATCATGAATGACGTGGATATGACGTAGATAAGTTCGCTTAATTGATGGCGGACTAAGCGTTGTACGAATTCTATGTCTACTATTTAATACGCATTCTGTTGAATATTTTGAAATCATAGCTATAGGCAGCAACAACGCCAAGTCAAATTAGTTTGAAATTATTCAACAGCTTACCCGTGTAGGTTTCTGGGAATTGATAGTTAGGGAGTTCAGAGATCTATCGAACGATGGGTGGAGCTTAGCTAGAGGTGGACGGAGCATAGTTAGAACTGGGTTCCTCCATTCAGAGTGTGTGGTAAGTGGTTCAGTAACCAGAGAGGTGTGCGTTTAGGCTTGATTCAACTTGTTTTGCTGACTGAAGAAAGCATGGCCTTCTTAGTGTGTCCCATGCAGACATCTTGTCTCTTTGATGCATAGCGTGACTGTGAAGCATGTAGAGCTGTGAGAACTATGAGAGCATCTTTGTCTTCTTTCTATCTTCCATAGATTTTATGCCCATTAAAGTTTCCACTCCATTGATATGTGGTTTCTGAAGAGCATCTTCATTATCATCATCATCATTATCACCAATCGTCGTCGTGGTCGTCGCCGCCGTCATCGTCGTCAATCATCATCATCATCATCATCGTTACCATCATCATACCTGACTCAATGCCAGTGACGAGCTTCCAAGCGCCAACACGTATAGCCGCCTGCACACGTGTGTCAAACGCATGATCCATCCATGCTCTGACTGGTACCCGAGTTAATGGGTCTATGTTATGCAGAATCTCTGCTCTAGGGCTCGGTAGACCTTTGCTATCAAACATAAATGAAGAGCAAACATAGTGTTTAGCCTCCTGCATTATATAGACAATAACAGCCATATGTATGGTTAATACTGCTGCGGTAGCCGTATGCGTTAACAACCTTAATATTATGTCTCAAGGAAGACGGAAATATTTATCAATACTTCAAAATTTTCTTATGCTCGGCGTACACCTTAATACTCAACTAGTTGGCGACTAGTTGTGCAAAAAGTCTTAAGGTGTACGCCGCGAATTAGAATATCAACTGAATACAATTAGGACTTGGAAAACTCGCAATAAACCCACACTATAAGATGTGATTATACCTGGGCAAACTGATCAAGAAACATATGCTAATGGAGAATGCGGGAGATGCACGGCCTCCAATCTGAAATTAAAACCCATAACTTAAAAAAACCCCAATTTCTAAGGAGATAGTCTTTCTGGGAACGCGTCCCTCTGTCCGCCACTTCAAATAGTGGCATTGGCTAGCCTGGGTAAGCGGGTTACAGCTACATCGACTAAAACGTGGACTCGAGGAATACTTCGAAGGTAAAATACGACACGGATAATAATATTCTTGAAAATTTACGCGACAAAAGGTTGTTAACAGAACGGCTACTAGAGTGTAGAACGCAAGCGTATACAGCTTGACCTGGTTGACCAACCAGAACCTGGCACTAAGGTAACCGAATCTGTGACTACATGCCACTAACACGCACAATATGTAATATGTAAACATTGTTTTCACGCTCTACATATGCATATTCAGCAGAAATTACAAATTAAGAATATATTTTTTCTTAAATGTGTGACTAAATGGTCTGCCACTCAATTATCTGACGTCATAATTAAATATCGTAACACAAACATTGAAACGTCTGTCACGAAGGTGTATGAATTCAACTTTCCAGAGTATCCATCTATCATCTGGCGTCATATGACGTCATATTCAGGTAAGCGGCGTGTAGGATGACGTCATAACCATTATGTCAAATGATTCTATCTGGCCCGTCTTTAACTCCTAATAGTCCGACACGTTGTTAGAATTGTATGTCTCTACTATTTAATAAACTTGCTGTTGAATATTTTGAAACTAATTTGACTGGACGATGTTGCTGCCATAGGCAGCAACAGCGCCCAGTCAAATTAGTTCCAAAATATCCAATAGCTTACCTCTATAGTTTTCTGGAAATTGATAGTCAGAGAGTTCAGAGATCGATCGCTCCTAACACGAGCGAGGTTTGGCAGTGGAGCTTAGCTAGAGATGAGCGGGGCATAGCTACAAATGGAGACGTCCATTATCTAACGTCATAATTAAATATCTTAGCTAAAAAAATCGAAAAGTATGTCACGAAGGCGTACGAAGTGTATGTTGCCGTGGAATGCACAACGTAATAAACATTCTGTTTTATATTTTGAAAATGATTTGACTCAGAGCAGCTGTTACCACCTATAGGCAACACCCCCCCCCCCAGCCATTCAACGTAGTTTCAAAATATTCAACAGATTTCCCATAAAGTTACTTTGGAAATTTAGATCCTGGGAATTCGAGTTTCAAAGTTTCAAATCCATTCAAATATGCATAAAAGTAGAGGCGGAGCTTATTTAGAAATGGGCGGAGAATAGCTAGAAATGTATCCCTCTATTATCAGTTCTGTTTCTATGTCCCGTGACGTGAAATATTCCTACAGCAATTATTACCTGATTGTTTGCCATTGATCATATCCATCCAGGTGCTTAGTGCCATTCAGGTCACCTCCTACAAGCTTGATAACGGTCGGGAACCAATCCGAGATGTGTATCAGTTCCTGGTGCAATCTGCCTTGAGCAATGGGAGGGTAATGCACAAAGGCTGGCACACGAATTCCACCCTCGAATAAATTACTTTTTCCACCTCTTAGTGGAAAATTGCTTCCTCCAAATTCGGGATCGGCGCCATTATCTGCCATAA
>CM067369.1:88996380-89061380 GCA_034401795.1 Chaetoderma sp. LZ-2023a
ACGACACGACGATGTTCATTGAAACGTCTGTCACGAAGGTGTATGAATTCAACTTTCCAGAGTATCCATCTATCATCTGGCGTCATATGACGTCATATTCAGGTAAGCGGCGTGTAGGATGACGTCATAACCATTATGTCAAATGATTCTATCTGGCCCGTCTTTAACTCCTAATAGTCCGACACGTTGTTAGAATTGTATGTCTCTACTATTTAATAAACTTGCTGTTGAATATTTTGAAACTAATTTGACTGGACGATGTTGCTGCCATAGGCAGCAACAGCGCCCAGTCAAATTAGTTCCAAAATATCCAATAGCTTACCTCTATAGTTTTCTGGAAATTGATAGTCAGAGAGTTCAGAGATCGATCGCTCCTAACACGAGCGAGGTTTGGCAGTGGAGCTTAGCTAGAGATGAGCGGGGCATAGCTACAAATGGAGACGTCCATTATCTAACGTCATAATTAAATATCTTAGCTAAAAAAATCGAAAAGTATGTCACGAAGGCGTACGAAGTGTATGTTGCCGTGGAATGCACAACGTAATAAACATTCTGTTTTATATTTTGAAAATGATTTGACTCAGAGCAGCTGTTACCACCTATAGGCAACACCCCCCCCCCCAGCCATTCAACGTAGTTTCAAAATATTCAACAGATTTCCCATAAAGTTACTTTGGAAATTTAGATCCTGGGAATTCGAGTTTCAAAGTTTCAAATCCATTCAAATATGCATAAAAGTAGAGGCGGAGCTTATTTAGAAATGGGCGGAGAATAGCTAGAAATGTATCCCTCTATTATCAGTTCTGTTTCTATGTCCCGTGACGTGAAATATTCCTACAGCAATTATTACCTGATTGTTGCCATTGATCATATCCATCCAGGTGCTTAGTGCCATTCAGGTCACCTCCTACAAGCTTGATAACGGTCGGGAACCAATCCGAGATGTGTATCAGTTCCTGGTGCAATCTGCCTTGAGCAATGGGAGGGTAATGCACAAAGGCTGGCACACGAATTCCACCCTCGAATAAATTACTTTTTCCACCTCTTAGTGGAAAATTGCTTCCTCCAATTCGGGATCGGCGCCATTATCTGCCATAAAAATACAAATACATGGACCTGATCTGGCAAAGAAAGTATGCCATTTCTGATGGTTTTGTCGCCGGAAATGATGCCATGTACCCAAGATTTGTCAGAGTGATCCGATGAAACAGAAATGTAGTTCCTTGATTGAAAGGGTATTAGCATGTTGGGAGTCTATGACTTTGAATTCAGAAATTCATATGTTCCGGCAGATTATTGCGAGTGATACTCGCCATTGAATATTAAATATGAAATCCGTATACTTGCGTATAATTTGTCCAAGTCGTGTCTGATTTAAAGCCAACCACCGGTTAATAAATATGCATAATTATTATTAGGTAAGTATATTTCTCAGAAAATTTCGATGACAATAGATGCTCTGAAAACTGATTTCATGCATTCTGAGAAGGAAACCAATATATGATTATTAGCTCACCACCTCGGATTAGCCAAGTGAGCTGATGCTGTGGAGGCCGTCCGCTGTCCGTCATCTGTCCTTCCGTCTGTAACTTTTTCTTTAAACGACTTCTACTCAAGAACCTCTAGGCCGATTTCAATTATATTTGGCGGGAAGTATTCTTATAGCATGGATGAGCTCAATTTGCTAAAAGGAAGCCGATTGGCCAATTCGGCCGGCGGCCATCTTGGATTTTGGCCGCGCTTTAGTAATGTCTATTTTTTCTTCTCCAAAATCGTTTCGGGGGATCAAATCAAAACTCGAGAAAATGACCTCTCCAGAACCGTTGCACAGATCGGACCGACATCTGGGAGATATGATTAGGGACTAAGACCCAATAAGGTTTGTTCAAGGAAGTTGATATGTCAAAAAACATGGTCGCCATAGACCAATCAAAATGTAGCGTGTATGGCCGCCATGTTTTGATTTTTATTTGATGAATCTTAAAGCCGAAATAAGTTTTATATTGGTTTTTGGGTATGCTGATTTCAAATTTCTACTTTCGAAATTGTTGGATTAGCGGTTTGGCGGAAATCTTGTATCTTTATCCCACCACACACTCCTATACTAAAGCAATAGGAAATGTAAATTGTCTTCTCGAGAACCACTGTTCTGACTTCTATTATATTTTCCAGAAAGTATCCTTTTGTCATAGAGATTCGAGCGTGCTGTAAGGAAGCCGGTCGTCCAATTTGGCCGGCGACAATCTTGGATTTGGCCGACCTTTTTAACGTCTTTAATAATCTTCTCCGAAACCACTTAGAGGATTGATTAAAACTCATGAAATACAATCTAGGGCAATGGCTGAACCACGTTTGTTCAAGGGAATTTGATTGGCTGAATGGATGACCTGTTTTCGCGAAAATGACTTATCCAGAAACGCTTAATGTATTGGGCCGAAATTTGGGAGATATGATTAGGTACTAAAGGTCATTAAAGTTTGTTCAAGGGAGGTTGATAGGTAAGAAAACATTTCCAGCGTGGATGAATTTAAGATATTGTGTGTGACAGCCATATTGGATGTTTTATTTGATGGATCTTGAACCTGACATTAGTTTTATGTAGGTTTTTGGGTATGCTGACTTCAAATTTCCACTTTTCAAACTGTCGGATAAATGGTTGGCGGCCATCTTGGATCTTTTCCTGCCAAAAACACCCACACTAAAGCAATATGTAATTTCAGATGTCTTCTCGGGAACCACTCTGTCGATTTCAATTATATTTTCCAGAAAGCAACCTTATGTCATAGAGATCCAAGTTCACTCAAAAGAAGCAGTTCAGCGAGGTCGGCCAGCAGCCATCTTGGATTTTGGCAAATTTTTAGAAACGTCTTCAAAGTCTTCTCCGAAACCGCTTGGGTGATCAATCCAAAACTCATGAAACGCCATCTGGGTCAACAGCTGAACCAAGTTTGTTCAAGGGAACTTGATTGGCCAAATGTTTCGACGCCCATCTTGGATGACCTAGTTTTCGTGAAAAAGACTATTTCTCCAGTACCACAGATCAGGCTGAAATTTTGGATATATGATTTAGGGACTAAGGACCATTACGATTTGTCTATAGAAAGTTGATACGTAAAAAAATGGCAGCCATGGATCAATCAAGTTATATCGTGTTTGGCGGCCATCATGGATTTTCTAAAATTTCTAAGAAAATCACATAGAAGACTACCTGATATATTTTAATAAAAGATAATTTAATAAAACTTGACTAAACGGTCTTTACAGAAATTAGATTGGTAAATTTTTCCAGTAGTCAACTCGTTATGTTCGGTTGTGTCAGTGGCCAATAATTCCAACTGAGCAATACAGGCCCCTTGGTCCTCTCTTGCTATATCAAAATTTCATCATAGATACGTTAGGAAGCGGTTGTGGTGGGGATGGGGATGAACACCATTTCATCGTCGGAAACATGATACCACTGCTTAATATGGAACCAACTTTTGGATTTTAAACGTTTTATAATCTGTAATTTGTGTTCTCCTCTCTTCCTCAACTAGACTAGTAATACAATGAAACGCCTGCCATTCTTCGTCGCATTACGCAGACAAAACATCTCACATCCTATTTTGATTGTGATGTCAGTTGAATACATAAAGCAAGCTTGACGACTTATTGACAAATCAATATTATTGAGCGTCATTGCTTGGGCCCAGACAGCAAACTTGTTTGTACGCAATAGCCTTATTACATACCTGAAATGAATATCATAAGGGTATCCTGCCAGAAACCATATTTCTTAAACGCATCGGTGACGTTGCCAATAGCTTCATCCATACACGTAACCATGCCTGTTGAAGTAAACACTAGATTGTAACTTGCTCTTTCCACATCCTTCCATCCACCCCCTCCCTCCCCTCCACCCCCTCTCTTCCTCACGCTCTCTATCTCTCCCTCCTCCCTCCCTCCCCCTACCCTCCCTCCTTCCCCTCCCCTCCCTCCCTCTCCCCCCCCCTCCCCCTCCATCCCTCCCACCCACCCTCCCTCCCTCCCTCCCTCCCTCTCTCCTCTCCTCTCCTCTCCTCTCTCTCTCTCTCTCTCTCTCTCTCTCTCTCTCTCTCTCTCTCTCTCTCTCTCTCTCTCGTCCAAGTATGTCTATGCGTAACTTCATCTCAGGAGAAAATGGCGTGCACATAGCGTACATGTGTGCGTGCGTGCTTGCGTGCGCGCGCGCGCGCGCGTGCGTGCGTGCGTGCGTGCGCGCGTGCGTGCGCGCGTGCGTGCGTGCGTGCGTGCGTGCGTGTCCTTGTGCAAGTATAGTCTATGCTTTGAGAGATTAACCTGAAAATTTACTTTGCCTACCTGCATATGTTCTCCGATTCTGATCCTGAATGAACTGATACTGCTGTACATATGACTTGGGAACAATGAGTGGTTTGTGGCCCGCCTGGAAAGCTAATTGTAGGTAAAGAGGCTGGAAAGCAAAATAGCGATTTAATAAAATATTTTATATACATTGAAGGAAAGACAGTTAACAAGCGATACGCCAAAGATGGCTTTTTCCAGCGACGTCTGTGTCGATTTCGGAAGCACATTACAGCACAGTTGTTTCACGTCTCGTTGTAGTTATTTGTTTGTCATTTAACGTATTCCTGTTTTCCAGATATGTCAGGCCTGCATTTTATTATTTGCCTACTTATTAGTGGTAGGCAACTACCCCGGTGATTACATTGGTAGCAATTTATGCTCCAGTGCTGATAGAGAGAACGAGTGAAGGAGATTTCTCATGTTTTGAACCACAGCACGATAGTCCGGACGCGCCGGAACACGAAGATGCACATATTACAATAAACTAAATGTTTTGTTCCATAAGTCTTCATGATGAAAAACCATTCACAGATGGCGGACGATGGAGATGTCTCCTCAGCTGGAAGTATTCTCATCTTTCATTAGGCTGAATTTATCTAATCATTCAATGTTCTTTTAAGATTCCTGGGTGATAATGAAGCGGAAATGGAAAGATACGACAGAGATGTCACTTTCCAGTTACGCCTGTGTCAAAAGATCGCCCCAACCCCCTTGATTATTTAACGCAGATGCTATTTATTCATAACTTGATTGATACAAACGTCCAGTTTTCTTTATCTTATTGTTTCCGGTATCGATCCTAATATCCGACTTTAATTCTGTAAGGTCTATTTTATTATTGAGTTTTCACAGGAACCTTCATTTATGATTAACTTGAAAAATTCATCTGCTCTCATATAGACCGAAATCATATTACTCATATGATAAGATATGTCAATCTTTTTGCGCATGTTTACCTCCCCCATGCAGGCACTTTGTAAGTAGCCTCCATCTTTCAGAGCGGCGATGCTCTCCATTGTCTTTAGCTACGTTTAAACGGAAAACTATCAGTCGCACTGTATATCCTTCAGGATATACGCGGGGTTTCTACCACAGCTACTGCACAAACGAGGCCCTGATTACAGCGTTAACACGCATTCATTCATACATAACTCTTTAACCGTCGAATTTGTCCAAGAAAATTCCAATTTTCCCATAGAAAATGCCCTTTTGCAGACCAAGAGAAGACTATTTCTGAAAATTTACCACTGGAATGACTGACTGTTATTGAGCCAGTCATTCAAGTGGTAAATTTTCAAAAATAGTCTTCTCTTGGTCCGCAAATGGGCATTTCTCGAGGACACTGCAGAAGCCGTTTTTGGCTGATATGAGTGTCAAAGTGTTAATGCAGAATCGTGCTGTTTAGTGTTTGGCGGCAAAACATGTGATTAACAAGACTATTAGATGACAACATGCGCCTAGGCAACAACGTAACATATAGGCCTATATATACCTTATCGGGGTTATGATTTGACACAATTCTTTCGGCCTCTTCAGCGAACAGAAATGTAGAGTACTTTCCTAAAGCTCCCCAATTGACATCTGTGTTATTCCGGAAGTCATACCCGCAAGGGATGCCGGGTTCAGTTTGCTTTTTATGTCGATTTATAAAATGCAATTCAGAAGACTCTACGTCGCATGTATTATGACCATAGTAACCTTGTCGACCAACATAGAATCCTATGAAAAACAATGGCAATTGAATTATTATTATTATTATTATTATTATTATTATTATTATTATTGTTATTATTATCATTCGCGTTAGTGTACGCGCGTGCGTGACTGCCCGCGTGCGTGTATGCGTGTCTGTGAGTGCTAGCACCAATAAACACCGTAGAATGAGTCATATCCTCTGTATGTTGGTGTGAACTTCTCCTTGTAGAAACCCAGGTGCCATTTGCCAACCAGATGGGTGGTGTATCCAGCGTCACGCAGCTTCTCGGGTAATAATGGACTATCTGTGGGCAAGGCTTCGGCTTTCTGGTTCTCAAACGTATAATGTTGCATTCCATTGTGAATCTGTAAATATATCACTTTCAAGCACGAGGTCTAAACATCTCAATTTGATAGCAGTATTCTAACTAAGTCTGATGTCATACAAATGCCATGGACTCGGAAGTGTAGTATCTTCATTTTATGACGGCAGATTTGTATGATTATGACGTCATCATTAATTCTTGACCAACAACATTGGAGTATTTTCATTTAGCAATCGCTTATCCCTTTAACACTTAAAGACCAAAATGACAAATCTTTATGATGTAAGGAATATTCTGCTGAATATATTGAAACAAATATGATTGGGAGCTATTCCTGCAGCAGGTTCCAGGCGAGTTAGTTTCAAAACATTCAACGGCTTTGCTATATAGGTGTCTTGAAACGGAAATACTGGGATTCAGTAGTTGAAGGGTTAACAAACAGGTGGAGACGCAAGTACGTCATCATTTAACAAGCCTATGAAACACCAACCTAAAAATAGGGGTGTGGCTTTGTACCGAGAATACGTCTCTAACGTAATAACCGGCCATCTTGTTACGTCATCACAACGACTAGACTATTACAAACTCCACCTCCGAGACAAGACAGGTCCATACTGTAAACGTACCACTATATATCGTGTTGATTTGGTATCATCTTAACAACCAGCAGCAGCAGCAGCAGCAGCAGCAGCAGCAGCAGCAGCAGCAGCAGCAGCAGCAGCAGCAGCAGTGGCAGTGGCAGTGGCAGCATCACCGCCATCACCACCAGCAGCACCAGCAGCACCAGCAGCACCATCACCACCATCACTACCATTACCACCATCACCGCCACCACCACCGCCATCGCCATTACCAATCACAGTCGTGTCAATATACCAAGCAAATATATTTAGTATGCAGTAAATGTCCGTATCTTATATGGATTAAGATGTTTACTAACTGGGTATCTTCCTGTCAGCAGGGCAGACCTGGATGGTGAGCAATATTGCTGTACATAATAATTTTCCAGACGCACACCTGATTCAGAGAGCTTGTCTATGATTGGTGTACGGATCTCAGAACCATGATAACCAACGTCATTCCAGCCCAGATCATCGGCTATCACGAGCAAAATATGAGGCGTACGGGGAGAGGTGTGAACGTTAGGCTTATCTGAAAGAAAGAAAGAATATTACTAGCACCAGAGCACAAGCAATTCAAGAACATTGTCGGCTAACTCAGACATATTTTCCAACTAATTTCGGTCGGTAAATTTATTTCCCCGAAGGATCAGAAGGATTGGCACATAAACTCTATGGGTGGTAGGATTATCCCCAAGGTGCGCATATCAGCCATATTATTTGCTTTCTAAAGGTGTGTTATCCCTTTAACTCTAAATCTTTTTCATTATTTTTGAAGATTTACCACTGGAATGTCTGGCTCCGCTTTCGAGTCAATCATTTTAGTGGTAATTTTTTTTAAATAGTCATCTTTTGGTCTGCAAATGGACATATCTCAAGACGACTGCAGAATCAGTATTTTTGTCAGCTTGAGTGTTAAAGGGTTAATATTGGTTATTCTTCTTTCGGAGATTCTGCATGGTGTATGGGCACCGTGGCGAATGCTCTAAAATCTTGTTTCTCGCAGCATATAGGGATGTATACCTAGTTACGTCTTCACAAGCAATGAATTAGTCCGATTTGGCATTCAAGTATCGACCTTATGTTCAATGAACATTTCGAGTTTTAGCTATGCCCCTTCCACCGCTAGCTAAGCTCCAACCACACGCCGCCCTTTTGGGATTGATCGATCCCCGGGTGCCCTAACTATCAATCTCCTGAAAACTATACAGATAAGCTGTTGAATAGTTTGCAACTAATTTGACTGGTTGCTGTTGCTGCCTATTTATTAAATAGTAAATACATACACTTTGTACAACAACGCATAGTCCGTCTTCAAATATGCGCTCGTGACGTACGTATCTATGCCATTCATGACATCATATGATGGATGGATAAAGTGGCCATTACGTCACTAGATAGCTGATGTCACATTCATAGTGACATATTTAGCTCAGTCATGAACATTGAAAAGTCCATTAAGTATACAGATTGTATGTCCTTGATGGATCTACAATTTAATAAACATTCTGTTGAATATATTGAACCTAATTTGACTGCGAGCTGTCAAATTAGTTTCAGAATATTCAACTACGTACCCGTATAGTTACCTTGAAATTGGGATTCCGTTAATTCAATACACGTATAAAGTGGGCGGAGCTTAGGTAGAAATGAGCCCCTTTATAACATATTAGTCGCTTACTGGCAGCTGGTTGAGAAGTTGTCGGAACAAACAGGATGATTGTGACGAACGCTATCCACATCCGCGTGAACTCCATTATACATCAGCTGAAACAGGAATTATATATATAAGAAAGTGTGATATTTATTCCGCATTAACTAGACTATTTATGCGTGTCTTGCTTTGGTGTTTTGAATAATGATACACCACCAAGGCAAGACAGACAAAATATGCTGAACACATTATGAGACATAGTCTACAGTAGTGAATGGCAGAGAACCATTCCGGCCTACATTCAACCAGGAGAGGAGCGCATGTACAACGCCGACTATTTATCTATTTCATCTACACTTAAGTTCAAGTTCAAGTTTATTTTCTCCTTGACCACCATATGGCATGAGAAGTTACAATGTATGGACACTATGTACACTCCTTTGCAGAACAAGAGATTATTTCAGAAAAGTTGCCACTAGATTAACTGGCTCGATTATCGAACACATCATTCAAGTGGTGCACAATAGCGTAGCCAGGGGGTGGGGAGCAGGGGGGGCGGGGAAGCGCCCCACCCCGGACCAATCTTCTCAAATGTGGTGCCTAAACCATGTCCGTAACACATATAAGTTTCTGGACGCTCCAACTCCCAAGCCACCTTTAACAAGTTAATCTGCATTGAAAATTAGAACTATTTGAATTTACAACGTTGTTAATGTCTTCTTGTTATGCATGTTCATTGCTATGTTGAGACTTTTTGTTTTAATTACTCGACATCAAGACCAAGTCTAATAGCATACACACTACGTTCTCCCTAGAATAAAATAATTGCCGGCGCTGGGATGCTATTTTCGCTTTATTAAAGAAGGTTAAGCAGATTCCGACGCCTAATTGGTATACGGGGTGGCGCCTTTTAAGTCCTCGCTCAAATGGGGTGGTGCCTCCCCCCCCCCCCCCACCCCTGTGAAAACCTGGCTACGCCACTGGTGATGCATTTTCAGAAATAGGCTACTCTTGGGCTGCAAATGGACATTTATCAATACCACCTGCGCCGTCAGCTTGGGTGATAAAGCGTTAACATCGGCCTTTTTAATATGCAGAAACCTAACCATTTGACTCAATTACAATTTAATAACCAATTTTTTGCGTATTTTGCAACTAATTTCACTCGGAGCGGTTGTTACCTATTGCGGTGACAAGTTTCAGTCAAATTATTTCCCAGTTATCCAACTGCTTACTCGAATAGCTACCTTAAATACGATTTTGGATATTCAGGATTCAAATGGTCAAGGTTTTCTAGACTTATGACGTCACTGTTACAAATGCGACTTGAAATTAATGTATCTGACAAAGAGAGAAAAGAATGAGGGAATCCAGTTTATCCATCGATCATATGACGTCATAATCAACTACGTGGCGTGTAGGATGACGTCATAATGAATAACTGATTTAGTCCGTAGTAAATGTTTAATAGTCCGTCAGCTTGTACGAATTGTATGCATTTGCTATTTAATAAACATTCTGTTGAATATTTTGAAACTAATTTGACTTAGGCGCTCTTGCTGCCATAGGCAGCAACTGCACCCAGTAAAATTAGTTCCAAAATATTCAACAGCTTATCGAGAGAGAGAGAGAGAGAGAGAGAGAGAGAGAGAGAGAGAGGGAGAGAGAGAGAGAGAGAGAGAGAGTTTCGATCGATCCCAACATGGGCAAAGCGTGGGTTGAGCCTAGCTAGAGATGGGCGAGACATAGCTAAATCTGGATTCATCCATTGAATAGAATCATTGCAAATCTACTAGTGAACTTGTACCATCTCCATCCTTTTTGCGAATTGACTGTGATCGACGTCAAATCCGTAATACTGTTTAGAAAGTGTATTGATTTCTCATTTTTTATTTTATTCGATATTAATTCATGCTTAATTTAAGAAACAGTGTATCGATTATCACCACCCTAAATTATTCTTTAAGCGCAATAAATGTAGTAAATTAATAGGTGAACGGCCTAATGCATCTAAAATAAATCGATACAAATGACCCAAATGGTTGTACGCGCATACAATCTGATATATTTGTTTATTTGGATAGATTTATGAAATACCTGTTTGATTTTCTTTCAATTCCAATGAATTGTGTGAACAATATTCTTCATTGTATGATGACTATATAGAGAATCTGGAACGAGGTCACTTTTCATATCACTATTATGGACCGAGTTGAAAATTATCAATTTGCACGCGCTTTAGCGAATGCAAAATTGATAATTTTCAACGAGGTGCATAATAGTGATATGAAAAGTGACCGAGTTTGAGATTTTATTTGTCATATAAACTGTAATTTTGAAATATTTGCCAATAGTTGCTGATGTGACTTTTATCTGATTAATCATTGTTGATTTTCATGAAATCGATACCGCCGCTGTGACGCAGCGCTACTTGATAACAGATACTGAATGCGCAGCAAAATATAGCGACAAACACAAAATCTGGCGATGTCAGCCGTTAAATTAGCCACGGCCATCAATCGTTACTTCGCTGCCGACTGATAAAATGTCAAACGATTACATTTTGCGATGACGTTTCATGAATAACAAATCGTACGCGTCACGCTCACATCAATCGATGTTTTAATTGGTCGATTTAAATGGGTTGCGCACCCAACAGCCAATGAAATTACTCTGTTGAATATGGCACGTGTGCTCATATCGAAAAATATGGAACACGCTAGAAGGCTTGTTTATATGGTAAATAGTTTTATCCAGCAGTGCACTGTGCTCAAAAGTGGATGTATAGTTGTATAGTTTTAAGTGTTCTAAATATCCATATCGTGCTATACCGTTTCGTTGGTATTTATGCCTAATACATGTTATAGGTATGCCTCAGTTTGGAACATATATTGACATTGGCTTTTTAAATTGGTATTGTAATAGAAAGCGTACGTGTGTTCTATATAGTTTCCATCATAACACGCTCATCTATCTACACGCAGACCAGAACTGAGTTAAGCTTTAATAGCACAGTCATAGTCTTCCAGTTCACTATATGTACTATTGTAGTAGAGACAGATTACATATATGCGTAGGAACGGGGTGGGGTGGGGGGAGGGGCGGGGTGGGGGGGATCGTGTGGTTGCAAAGGGACCGATAGCCACCAGGTGTTTCCTCCATTTAAAAAATCTCCATAGCGCCACCCTAGGTGTTTGATCCACTCATAGTTTAGCCGCACCCACCCGAGGTCAAATTAAGTTCCTACACCCCTGCGTTATGTTGCTTAATAATTCAATAAGATATGTATTGAAATACTACTATTTACCGCTGCACAAATTGGCCTGACTGCACACCACACGAGCTTTGAACACGGTGTCAACTGAGAGCAATACTTTAAGCAAGTTACAACATCGACTCGTTATTGTTGCCATATAGGCGACTTTGTCGGAAACAGATATGCATGCGGGCAAACAGACCGACTTATCTACCGGCAGACAGACATACTGACCGGCAGATCGACCTATACTAGGTGCATAGCAGCTAATGATTATGACACTATAATAGACATCAATACTTCAAGTAGATTATCGACCATAAAGTAGCTAGTGCCTGCTACTTGTGTTAATTATGGTTCAGAGAGACATGGGCTTCTAGGCTTCTATCCAATGTCTCAGACACTGATATAGACCTAGCCGCCCCTGGTTATTGACCGTTTCTCTATAGAAGACTGATACGATACGACGAGAAAACTGGATCTAGAAATGACATCTATGTATCTAGAGACATCTTTAAGATGACTTTGAAATGGTTCCGTCGTCATGCAATATTACGATCCTTATCAGCAATAGGACACAGTTTTGGCCCACATCGTCCCTTTGCATACTGTGCACAGATAAATGAACGCTGATATTATAATATTCTACATCATTTATTTCAGCAATAAGCTGTTTTCATGTCACATGCACAGATTATTTTATCATTTATGGTGCAGAGAGACATACGGACAGACAGCGAGACAGACAGACAGACAGACAGACATGCAGGCAGGCAGGCAGGCGTTAGCCGTGAGTCATGACAAAATACGGATAGTACAATAGACCTATTGATTGCTCGAACATCGATATTGTATTCGTGTTTATCATATTATGAAGGAAATCATGTGAAGTCTCAGCCTAACATGGCATAATCTAATCTTTATGCAGCAGTTTAGTTTATTCGTTAACTTCTTCTGAAGTACATGAAGAACATATATACATGAAACACATACATACAATGGTGGTTACATGAATATACATACACGGCTGGTATCTAATTACGATGTTGGGGCTGGCGGTGTCGATGATGATGATGATGATGATGATGATGTGATGATGATGATGATGTGCTGTTGGATACGTTGGATATAATTGTAATTTTAATGTGAATTTAATACAATATTTTCGGATTTTCCAGATTTTTCAAATGCTTACATATACATTGTTTTCAAAATAAAAACAAATTACCATCCATCCATCCATTAAGAAGCTTTGCCAAGTGGCTACATGATGATGGGTGATGATGGTGACAATGTTCTGTCGAATATTTTGGATGTAATTGTCTTAATAATATTAATATTAATTTAAAAGCTGCTTACATATAGATTGTTTTCAAAATAAAACAAAAACAAATTAACCACTCATCCATTAAGAGGGTCTGCCAAGTGGCCAATTGAATGCTCTTCGTTGTTGAAACCAATTTACAACAATCCAATTGAATATAAAAACCCAACAAATAACGAACAGCCAGCCACAAATAGCTGAACAATCTCAATTTCCAGAGAACCATACATGTAAGCCGTAAGGTGTTCCAATAGAATATATAAAACCCAACAGATAACGAACAAACAGCCACAAATGGCTGAAAAATTTAGAATCTAAGTTCCAAATTACGAGTATCAACAGAATGGAGTGGTTCATTTCAAGCCAAGCCCCGCCCACTTTACAGACGTATTAGTATCGACTTTAACGCTTTGAGCCATGAATTCTCAGAGTTCAAACTTCAAGGTGACCGTTGAGGTAAATTGTTGAATATTTTGGAACGGACCCGACTGAGTGTCGCTGCTGCCTATGGTGGCAACAGCTCTCTGCCAAACCAGACACAAACCACCAAACAGAAATTGCAATCAAATTGTAGATTCACCAAAGACCTATAATTCGTGCATGAAATACCAGACTGTCCAATGTATGGTGGAGTATTTATGTCATTTTGTTTATGATGTCATCAAACATGTGACCAAATTGATTATGGCGTCATTCATTCATCTTTATTCCGATACTATATTTATGATGCGTATTTGTCTATTAACCAGTAAAATGGCTTAATTTCTACCCCCTTAACAGTCCAAGAGAAGGTGTTATTGCACTCTAAAATTGTTATTGGACTCTAAATAAATAGTGCTTTTGGACTCTGTCTTCAATCTGAAGCGCTACTTCGTGCGTGCCTGCGTGCGTGAGTGCGTGCGTGCGTGCGTGCGTGTGTGTATAATAAATAGGTCATTTAAAGGGAATCACAAGAAGGGTCACCATTGTTTGCATAAATCACGCAGTTCTGTCGTAGAGCCCATATTTAAGCTACTGTGTAAAACTTTACAGCGACAATTATATATAAATCCGACTAAAATGGTGTTAAAAACGCCATGTTCCTATAATTTTCTGCGAGTTAATTGAAGCTATGACGTCATACGTTGAATCCCATCCGACAAGAACCATGATAACGGAATTCTGAAGACAGAAGTGCATGCATTTGGATGGTGATATCTCTATCGGTGATAATGCTATCGACATCATTTATATATGTACAGATTGAAGAGATTAAGATGTTTATCAACTATCGCAAATTTATGGAATATATTTGTTATTTTCAAAGATTAGTTGCCGAAACTTAAGATGGCCATTTTCTATGACGATACCTGCCGAATTACATGAATATTACAATATCTCAGGAAGTTTTGAGGCTAGTATGAAAACATAAGTACGTACAGATGGACTGGATGTATATACAAACTATTTAAACTCTCATATAAATAGATGAAACTTTAATACATTATCTGCCGTAGCCCCAGTCAGAGTGTTGATTCAAAAGTGGCAATTATATTGATATGCCTATGCTTTCGCGTCATTAATTTATCTCAAGATCAAAACTTCATGTAAAAATTGGCACCATCAGAGAAATCAGACAAAGGACTGTTTTTATATAGACCTATTCGTCAACATTTCCGCAAATACAGTTTATATGTTCCTAAAACCGTTGAAGAGAACCCTCTTATAAAAACGCAATTCGCAATTGTATTGCTATAGCGTTGGATGACAGCGAGAAAAACGTTCAACTTATGACGTCATACGCCTTATCCGGGAATAGAAATTTAACTAATGTATCACATATTTAAATAACGAAGATATATATTTCTAATTTGAGCACAGAGCCTACAATTATATTTTTTTAAACGTTACGGTCTGTAGATTCATTTTATACAAAGTAGTATAGAGGGTCTGGTGTTTCCCTTTAACACCTCTGAGCACAACCCGGATCCTCACCTCACTCGTCCACTTTGTCTTCAAAAATCCGTATTGAACTCGACATCTTCGTCATCTCGTCCAATACTGGTTCTAAACACATCCCGGACTCGTTCAATAAATATCCACCTTGTACCAGGGAATGTTAAATACGCTAATAAGATACTCATGATACAAAAATAGTATGGTGGCTACAAAACAGTATTATGCAAGTTATACAAATTTGTATACTGTTGTTGTTGTTTTCGATGTTGATCTAGGCATAGTACCGAAGACGAACACAGAGATAGTATACAGAAATGGAGATCGTTATAACGATTATGTGAAGCGCAAGCATAATGATATTCATGAATATACAGAGTGAAACTATTTTATTATGGTTTTGATTATTGAATAGTTGTTTCATTTTAATTATATTGAGTCGTACTCTATAATATTTGCCCAGATGCGATTTCCTCCCTGCAGATATGGCAGAATAGGTAATGGAACTCATCGCCTGATGAATTTGAGCTGCAGATGGAACACTGTCGTTCGTTTCTCGGGGTGACATTATTATATCTACCCTTTCCACTGGCAAAATGTGGTTACTAGTTCTAAACTTACCTAGCATTTATGAAAATCTTTGCGGAAGTGAAATTAAATATTGTTTGAATGTAAATTATTCTTTGAAAATTCTATACGATATGCACAGACCGAAGTTAAAAATACCGCCTCTATTTCTGTCTGAACTGGTCACAGAGACGCTGTTGTATCGTTAGCTTTAACCATCCTGTGTGACCTGGATTCTGATTGGACCAAACATCTGTGAGGCCCAGTATTATTTACCGGGTTCTTTACACGGGCTATCCATGCCGATTGCAGCGCTTTGGTCGTATGTAATTAAAATAATGATTTATATATTTTGTAGTATAGTTTGAAATCTTTGCCAGTGATTAATTTCCCCCAGTATCTCACCACTCTGGTATTTATCTTAATACCAAGGGAAAATTATAAGATATAATATATAAGATAGAAGCTAAATATTTTGAAAGTAAATTGAGTAAGCCTTTGTTTCCCTATGCCATATTGGTTTCGATATATTCACAGAATATGCCTTACATTATATAGAATTAGTCAGGTGTATTATATAGGGCTAGAACGATGAATCATTAAGAAGGAACTAAATACTGTATACATTGTCGTGTTTTCAAATCACTCACATGTATTTATAGTTTCATCTGTGTCAAGAACAACGTATACTCATTATCACATACTGTGGAAACTAATTAAAATTCTTTTGCTGGTTTCCAAGGTGAGCGCATAGATGTGTATAGCATAGTTCTTTCCCAGTTGTGTATATTTCTTATGGTGCAAGTGACAACAAATATATTTATAACAAGTTTACTGAAAACTGAAAACTAACGCCTATAGCAGCAACAACTTTCAGTCAATTATTGTCAATATAATCACCTAATAATACAATTGTCACTAGATAAGGATTTGATAACAATTTCGCTGAAATTCGTTGACGCAACAACTTTCAATCGAATTGTTCACAAAATAATCAGCAGTGCAGGCAACGTTGCAAGGGTTGCTGAAGATATTTTTCTCAACTTTATTGACATTAGTTTCTGAATATGGCAGTAACAGCGTTGTCAATTCTTTCTCAGAATAATCAGCGGACTTCCTGTTTTGTTTACGAGCAAGTGCATACGCAATTAGTTAGGCCTCGGAGACTGGATCTCGATTCTGTATATCATATAGGCCTAACTTATTGTGTATGCATTTGTTAGCTAACAAAAAAGAATGCCCGCTGATTATTCTGAGAGCAATTTGACAACGCTGTTGCTGCCTGAGTAAGAAATGGCTGTCAATAAAGTTGCTCGAAATATCTCCAGCAGGTCTTGCAACATTGACTGCCCTGCTGATTATTTTGAGAACAATTTGCTTGAAAGTTGGTTCATCAACGATTTTCAGCCAAATTGTTATCACAATTTTGCCTAGTGACAATTGAATTATCAGCTGGTAATATCAAATAGTAGAGACATACAATTCGTACAACGTGTCGGACTATTAAGAGTTAAAGGCAGGCCGTAGAATCATTTATGACGTAATGATTTTGTTGCGATCCTACACGCCATTTTGACAACAATTTGACGGAAAGCTGTTGCTGCTATAGGTAGCAACATCATTCTGGCTGCTATGGGTAGCAACAGCATTCAGCAAACTTGTTATAGACATATTTGTTTTTATTTGCACCATAGGAAATATAGAACTAGTATTGTACTATGTTATGCTCACTATGCGTTCACCTTGGAAGCCAGCGAAAGAATTCCCAGCATTAGCATTACGAGAATGGTTTTATACGAACAAGTGCTCACCAGCGAAGACAATAGAAGCTGAAAGAATGGCGCCAGCAAATATCTATCTAAAATGGTTGCTACAGTCCAAGATAGTTTTCATAGAAGAAGTATCCATAAAGTAACAAATAGTCTTAAATTTAGCTAGGATATCTATCGTTTATGAATAGATGAGAACTTTAATACAGGTAAGATGATGAAAACTGTAAAACTAATTTGACTAATTAATTGTGTCGTTACGCCGGTCGACCGGTCGAGCGGTCCGTTACTCGGTCGATCGTTTAGTGAGTTGGTGGGTGGATGGGTGGGTGAATCTGCCGGTCTGTGGGTCGGTCATTACATTTCCCAATGAAATTGATCAAAAATATTCGACAGAATGTTTATTAAATTGTAAATCCGCCAAAGACACGCAATTCGAACACTTTCGCGATGATCTTTTCCATTTTTCTGACGGACATAGGCCATTTTGATTGTGACGTCAGCTAACAAGTGGCCTATTTTAATTATGACGTCAGATACTTGAGTGACAAATCTGATCCCTTCATTGTTCAGCCAGTAAGACAACTTAGCACATCATTCTAATCTAGTGAAGCAGTAATCCGTAACGCGACGTTATTATCATCTCATTAGTTAGGCAGAGTAAGACCCGAAACAACATTCTATCATTATCATATATATGCAAGGAGCGGCGGAAAGCTCATTAACATCTGACACCTCAATGAGACGATGGACCTTTCCAGTGTTAACTATGCCCAGCCCATCTCTAGCTAAGCTACACCTACACCTCGCTCATGTTGGGATCGATCGATCTCTGAACCCCGTGACTCAATTTCCAAAAAACTATACAAGTAAGTTGATGAATAGTTTTAAACAAATTTGACAGGGTGCTGTTACTGCCTATGGGAGCAACATCGCCCAGTCAAATTAGTTTTAAAATATTCAACAGCATGTTTATTAAATAGTAGAGACATACAATTCGTACAACGTGTCGGACTATTAAGAGTTAAAGACAGGCTTCATAGCATTATTTATGACGTAAGGATTATGACGCGATCCTACACGCCTCTTAGCTGATTATGACGTCATATGACGTCATTAACCTGGAAAGGTCTATCTAGTTCTTCACTACAGTTGGATTGGGATTATGGTAAATATATAAACTCACTGAAACCCGAGAACCAAGTTGTGATTACGATTCTATAGACATGGATATTCCTGTCACCAGATCCGGCCTCGCTACGTAAGGTGACATTATTATTGTAAATTTGAATTCCTTTAAGGATAACTAATCCCATCTCTTGATAGTTATTCGGGTGATCTAACACGCTGGTCATAAATTATCCAGGTAATTTTAAGCTTTTTATCACGCCGCTGAGGAAAGATATTCAGGATTTAGTAGTTAAATGTTGGTACATTTCTACACACTACGATGGCTGTCATGATTTACTTTTCAACCAATCAGAAAAACCCTAGTGTGGTTGCCTTGGTATATACGCTCAGTCATAGAGGCGCCAGCTATAGTTTGACAATGTGGTATAAAAGCAAGCCATAGGCAGCAACAACTTCCAGTCAAATTAGTTTCAAAATATTCAATTGTATGAGCATTACATAATAAAGAACGTGATGCATTGCAGCTTACATGACATTACACACAATAGCTTGAGGAGACAAAATGGTGTCCATCACTGTTCAACATTTACTCGATATTACAAAACAGATAATTGCGATACAGATCAGGGAATGTGACAGGATATGAATGATAAGGAATCTATAAACCATATTCTATGGGTGCAATGCAACATTTGAGATGCGATTAACATCGCTTTCAGTAAATCCACACTCGACATATATGGACGGATCAAATATTGGAATTCGAACCATTTGTTTAATATTATGGATTATTTGTGTTTAAATTGTGTTTGTAATATTTTATGAAATTAATAAAAATATAATGCTCCTTTAACTAATTTAATAAAAGACAATTTTAATATATATAATACTTTATCCGAGACAGTAGTAATAAAATCAGCTGTAGTATGACCCATACATTGCACGGCTCAGTAAATAATTCTGAAAATATAATCAGCGTAATACATGACAATGCACGTTAAAGGTAATAAAATAGAGTTTTCCAGCTTGAGCTATGCCCCGCCCATCGCTAGCTAAGCTCCACCCACACCTCGCTCGTGTTGGAATCGATCGTCCCCCCGAACTCCTTGGCTATCAATTAATTCAAATTCCAGAAAACTATACATTATAGCTGTTTACTATTTTGAAACTAATCTGACTGGATGCCTATGGCAGCAACCGCGCCCGCCTAGTAAGATTAGTTTCAAAATATTCGACGTAGTTTTTGTTAAATAGTACCGACATACAATTCGTACAACGTGTCGGACTATTAACCGTTTAAGACGGACTAAATCGAGTCATTTCTTAATTGATCGTGACGTCATGCTACAGGTCACATATTTGATTATGACGTCATATCATTGATGGATAAAATTGAACGGTCCATTGTCCGTTAGAAAATTTACGTTTTCATGACTGTTTAATTAATGCAATTTTGCGTTTCTGTCAGTGCAAGCTATTTTCTTCATAGAGGCTGTCGCATACCCTCTGAAACCGTTCGAGCAAAATCATCTTCAATCGATTTGGAGAAGTTTGTGATTCCGATGCAAAGCAGAATGCTGATAACTTGATAACAATGCAATGGATTAATCCAGTTTTATCTATGCCCCACAGTACCAATCTCTAACTAAGCTCCACCCACGCTTTGCCCGTGTTTGGATATATCGAACCCTGAACTCTATGAATCTCAATTTAAAACAAAACTATACACGTACACTGTTGAATATTTTGAAATTATTACAGCAACAGCGCCCAGTCGATTTAGTTTCAAAATAGTCAACACCATGTTTATTAAAATGTAGACATACAATAATTATTCGGCCATCAAACGCTTAGTCCGTCATCAAGTAAGCGTTTGTGACGAACTGAGCTACATCATTCTTACGCAATTGGTTATGACGTCATCCTACATGTGGCGTAGCTGATTATGACGTCATGGAGAAACTGGATTCATCAATTGGGATTATGTGAATTCATCACCGCATGAAGGATTAACATTAACTCAAACGAGCGTGTAATGTGGGCGGAGCTTAGCTAGAAATATGTGTGGCATAGCTAGAAATCGATTTCTCATTAAATGAAAAGAGCAGTACAATCTACTGGTGCCAATCGTCAAAGCACAAAGGAATAATATGTGAACCATAACAAATATCACAAATGTAGCCTATGTTGCTGGGTCACTTTCCATAGTTCACATATCAACATTAGTCACAGCCTATTCGCGATGACATCCTATAACTGTTTCAATAAACAATAATGAAATGATAAGTGAAACAGCAGATGATGAAAGAAACGAAACAAATGTGAGAACACTCAGATAGAAAACATGTGACATTGTCTATGCTATAACAGCACAATAATCCACTTAGCACGCATATGGATCTTTCCATTTTTAGCTATGCCCCGCCCATAGCTAGCTAAGCTCCACCCACACTTCGCCGTGTTGAGATTGATCGATCCCAGAATGCTCTGCCTACCAATTTCCTGAAAACTCTACGGTTAAGTTGGTGAATATTTTGTAACTAATTTGACTGGGCGCTGTTGCTGCCTATGTTCACATGTAGGCTGATGTCACAATCAATAATCATGAATGACGCGATATAGTCCATCAAGTTGAACGAATTATATGTCTATTTAATGAACATTCTGTTGAATATAAAAATATTCAACAACTTACCTGTATAGTTCTCTTGAAATTGAGGTTCAGGGAGTACAAGGATAGATCGATCGATCCCAATACGGGCAATGCGTAGGTGGAGCTTATCTAAAGATATTCGGGGAATAGCTAAAACTGGATTTCTCCATTAGGTTATGACCACCATCACTGCGAGGATGGATCGCACTAAAACCAATTTCAAATCTATTTATTCATAGTTTCATACAGCATGCTTATGATCATGTCGATAGTCACTTTAGGATCAGCGAACGAAAAGAAGAAGATACAGCATGCTAAATGTTGAAGCTATTTGTCTGAATTACGCGGTCCAGATAATTTATTATGCAAATTAACGCTTTAACCTCATATCAGCCAAAACGACGGCATCTGCAGTGGTCTTGAGAAATGTCAATTTGCAGACGAAGAGAAGACTATTTTTGAAAATTTGCCACTGGATTTACTGGCTCGATAACAGAGCCAGTCATTCCATTGGTAAATTAAAGAAAATATTCGTCTCTTGGTCTGCAAGTGGACATTTTCTATGAGAAAATTGAAAAGCTCTTGAACAAATTTGAAGGTTAAAGGGGTAATAATGACAGCTCTGAAGCTGACGTGGAGAAATTGAATTGTTATGACGCGAATCTATAGATCTCTACAGTCCGTTAGAATCAAGCAGTATTTTATAGCATCGCTGCCATTCTATGACAAATATTTGTCAGAATAAAAGCTACCAGCGCACCACAATACTCTGGATCTGTCCCTGAAACATCTGGATCTCAGAATCGTCTGAGGCCTGATGCCCAGACCCTCTATCTCAGATAGAGGTACGGGAGGGGTGTCATATTGTCAGATCTCCCATGCCACCATTAGACATTAATTACAACGGTCATGATTCGAGATAACTATACGTGCAAGCTGTTGGCTATTTTGAAACTAATTTGACCGCATCTGTATGGCAGCAACAGCGTCCAGTCAAATTAGATTCAAAATATTCAACATAATATTAAAGACATACAATTCGTTCAAGTTGACGGACTACTAAGCGGTCACGACGGACTTAGATACGCAATTCATTACGTATTTTGATTGTGATGTAATTAATTATGACGTCAATACTTGATCGACAGATTAAATTCCTCTATTTTATATCCAGCAGTTTGACCCTGGTTTTCATAGAAACTACCGGTTCTATGCACATGCGTATGCGTCATGACCGTGCTGACGCACTCTGCCTTTGGTGAATTGACAACGTAATAACCTTCTGGTGAATATTTAAGAAAACTTATGATTTGCAGCTGATGCTTTCACGTGAAATTGAAATTCAGAGAATTCGGCGTTCAATGTGTTAAAGTGGATTCAAACCTACGTACGCTGTGGACGGAACTTAGTAATAACTGATCCGGGCATAGCTAGTCACATCTAGTACACATCATCTACTCAAGCTAGTTTTTATTCATAGATAGAGGAAGTAAAAATAATGTCGGTTTATAGGACCTAAGGCTCCTAATAAACGATAGGTTTCCACCATAGAGCTATACTTACATGCCCGGAGCGGGGACTGGGTCGATATAGAACACATCCTGGATGTTTCTCCACATAAGAGTATCGTCGTTAAAAAGAAATTAATGTTCTACTCGCTTGTTTCCTTTGTGAACACGTTGTAACAAACATTACGAAAAGTCTGATAAAACAAAGTAATTTTTATAATTGAATCGAACCCGCAACCGACGAAAGCGTCAAGCATCATAGCCCGCAAACGTTTCCACCACGCCAACGCTGGCGCTTTCGTCGGTTGTGGGTTCGATTGCCTGTCAATGGCAAATACGACTACTTGTATAACTTATAATTGCTAGAATTATTAAGAAATTTGTCAACATCGCCACCACAATTAGTTCTCTTACGTGCATTAAGGTTACTTAAAATATGAGATCACTAGTGGCTTATTTTATTATACAGCACAACTCATAAATAGGTTAAAATATTTCCAAAACAAAAACCGAAATATGTTAGTATGTACAATAATTATTTTGAACACGATATAAGAAATGTTCTGTTGAATATTCTTGGACTTGATTTGATTGGAGGCTATTGCTACCTATTGCTACCTTAGGTAGCAATGGCTTCCAACTAAATTAAGTTCAAAATATTCAAAGCTAAGTTTTATTTTGCTTTGGAATGATCCTATGTTATTTCTGAGCTGCACTGTAGCTATCTGCGCGCTATCAGGCCGCTTTCCTCACCCGTTTGTTGCGCGAAATCATTGTGAAGACGTCTCGTCTAACAGAGCCAGCGCAGAACACATAAATAAACGGATTCAATGCTGAGTTCATGAACACCATATTCAGTGAAATCGCTTCTATAGTTTGATGGTAGGATAATTTTTCTAACAAGAAAACATCATGAATATAAGTATGCACAAATTGTGGCATAGAAGATATACAGAAAGCCAGGATGACCAATGTGACTGCTCGTGCATCCGTCGTTTGTCGACTACTTTTCGTTTCCTTTGATTCAGATACTGATTTCTTCCCTTGTTGACGAACTAGAATATGCTTTATTATGTGAAATGTGGCTATTAGTATATTCGGAACAAGAAGGTACGTGTTCTCAATAAGTAAATGTCTCTGTGCCATTTCTATATCAAACTCGCAGACACTGATTGATTGTCCTTTGTAAGGGAACGACGCTGATTTGATGTACGGGTCAACGACAACTACGATGAAACTGAATGATACCAAGATTGGCCACATTACTGCGCAAATCTTGACGATAAAACTAACGGTGACCCTAGCAAGCGCCGCGAGTGGAAATACAAGCTGGTAAAATCTGAAAGTAAAAGACGAGTAGTTAAATACTGACTATAACTATGTTATGAGAAGGACGTCAGACTAATTCTCATTCAATATTACTATGGATGAATCCAGTTTTATCTATGCCTGCGCATCTCTAGCTAAGCCCAATTTCCAGAAAACCATGTAGGTAAGATGTTGAATATTTTGGAATTACTTTGACTAGCGCCCAGTCAAATTAGTTTGACAATATTCAAAGCATGATTATTAGACGTTAAATACATACAATACGTACACAGGCGGACGATTAGGCATTCATGACGGACTTGGATACGTTATTCATTACGTATTATGACGTCATCCTACATCTGGGGTTGAGGTGTGTGTAGTATATATATATATATATATATATATATATATATATATATATATATATATATATATATATATATATATATATATATATATATATATATATATATATATATATATATATATATATATATATATATAAATATATATATATATATATATATATATATATATATATATATATATATATATACTACACACACCTCGTGAAATTCGGAGAGGAACATTGGGTTTTGTTGGATGACATTTAGTCGGGGTTGAGGTGTGTGTAGTATATATATATATATATATATATATATATATATATATATATATATATATATATATATATATATATATATATATATATATATATATATATATATATATATATATATATATATATATATATATATATATATATATACATATATATATATATATATATATATATATATATATATATATATATATATATATATAAATATATATATATATATATATATATATATATATATATATATATATATATTTATATATATATATATATATATATATATATATATATATATATATATATATATAAATATATACTACACACACCTCAACCCCGACTAAATGTCATCCAACAAAACCCAATGTTCCTCTCCGAATTTCACGAGGTGTGTGTAGTATATATATATATTATATATATTTATATATATATATATATATATGACCGTATTGCTAACAGGACGCCACTTCCACCCGATATAAGTTTATCTTTTCTGTGGACATTAACGCCCAAATGAAAGATTTCTGCTGAGTTTATATCAGAATTAATCCACGTTTCTGTGCCAATGACTATCTGGTTTAGTACTATCTCCAGGAGGTTAGAAAGTCTACACTGTTTCATCTTGATTGGCTGGAAGTTCACAATCAGAATACGGAGAGGAACATTGGGTTTTGTTGGATGACATTTAGTCGGGGTTGAGGTGTGTGTAGTATATATATATATATATACTACACACACCTCAACCCCGACTAAATGTCATCCACTGTTTCATCTTGATTGGCTGGAAGTTCACAATCAGAATACGGAGAGGAACATTGGTTTTGTTGGATGACATTTAGTCGGGGTTGAGGTGTGTGTAGTATATATATATATATATATATATATATATATATATATATATATATATATATATATATATATATATATATATATATATATAAATATATATATATATATATATATATATATATATATATATATATATATATATATATGTATATATATATATATGTATATATATATATATATATATATATATATATATATATATATATATATATATATATATATATATATATACATATATATATATATATATATATATATATATATATATATATATATATATATATATATATATATATATATATATATTTATATATATATATATATATATATATATATATATATATATATATATATATATATATATATATATATATATATATACTACACACACCTCAACCCCGACTAAATGTCATCCAACAAAACCCAATGTTCCTCTCCGTATTCTGATTGTGAACTTCCAGCCAATCAAGATGAAACAGTGTAGACTTTCTAACCTCCTGGAGATAGTACTAAACCAGATAGTCATTGGCACAGAAACGTGGATTAATTCTGATATAAACTCAGCAGAAATCTTTCATTTGGGCGTTAATGTCCAGAGAAAAGATAAACTTATATCGGGTGGAAGTGGCGTCCTGTTAGCAATACGGTCACAGTTGAACAGTGAGGAGGTCCTTGAATCTGACAGCAATTGTGAAATAGTATGGGCCAAAGCAAAGGTTATTGGTAACAACACAGTCTATAGTCGGCTCGTACTACCGCAATAAAGTCTCAAATGAAGAGGGCCCCATCATTCCCGATAGCTCACTCAGCAGGGCATGTGCAATTAAATTATCAAACATAAGCGCAAAGATCATGGTGGGATTCCTTCAATGAAACTGGATGGTATGATCCACTCTAACTCTGTGGATAAGACCAATATCCTTACCAATCAATTCCATGATGCACTCTGAAAAGATGGCCCAGCTAACCCTGACAGCCGGAACAACTCTGACTTCACATCGTCCAGTTCTAACCATCCCATTCTCAAGAACATTGACATCACAGCGAATGTTGTGGAGAAGTTCCTAAGCAACCTTAATGCATATAAGGCCTGTGGTCCGGATCAGATATCCCCAGTATGCTCAAGTCACTGGCCCCTTAAATAGCACCTATACTAACCATGATCTATCATAAAAGCATGCAAACTGGCGAGGTTCCAGAAGACTGGTGTATTGCTCTGGTTTCTCCAGTATGTAAGACACGCTCAAAATACTTACCCGAAAACTACAGACCAATCTCTCTGACAAGTGTTTGCTGTAAGGTACTGGAACACATCATTACCAGTAAGTCCATGAATCACGGCGAGTCAAACAATGTATTCTACCCATTACAGCACAGTTTCCGGAAGGGTAGGTCCTTGGGAAACCCATCAAATTGAATTCGCTGAGGAAGTCTCCCATCCTCGAAAACGGGCAACAAACCGCTATTTTAGTGATGGTTGTTGCAAAGACATTTGACAAAGTCAGCTACTGCTTACCGACTCTAAAACTACAACACTATGGCATTTATGGAAGGCTTAATACCTGGATCAGTAATTGGCTTAAAAACCATCGGCAAAGTGTTGTTGTGGATGGAGAGGTATTATGTTCTTTGAATGTTAAATCTGGAGTGCTCGGACACTGCATATTCCTCTACTACATCAACGATCTTCCAGGCAAACTAGAATCGTTCTTTCGCGGATGACACGATAGGCTATCTCTGCATCTCATCTCCCAAAAAGTCCCAAGATTTCCTGAGCGACCTAACCATAATGGGTGAGTCGGCAAAACGCTGATGCATGATATTTCATCCTGCTAAGTGCACTGTCCTATCGATCACCAACAAGCATACGCTAATCGACACTCTAGAGCCCGTATCAGCCGTACCTTGGGCTGACAATCACCCGTGACCTTAAATGGGACCAACTCATCACAAACATAAGTAGTAAGGCAAACAGAACTCTTGCTTTCCTGCGGTGCAATGTCAACATTGCGTCAACGACCATCAACGAGCAAGCGTATACGACCGTATGGGAGCCATACACACAGGCGAACATTCACAATATTGAGATGGTCCAAACAAGAGCTGGCCGATACGTCACAAATCGTGAAAATATCAAGCGTATCATATATGATCAACTCTGCAGACGAAGACTACAAGATGCTAGACTCTGTATACTGTACAAGACCTGCATAACCAAATAGCTATCAACTCTGAGGGAAAACTGCTCGAACCAAATCGCAGATCTCTAAACGCACATGATTATTCCTTTCAGACCCCGCGTTGTCGTACAGAGGTTAAAATATGTCATGGCTGTAATAGTAGCTTCCTGCTAGTGTTGTTGTTGTTGTTGTTGTTGTTGTTTTGTTGTTGTTTTGTTGTTGTTTTGTTTTTGCTGCTGCTGCAGCTGCCGTCGTCGTCGTCGTCGTCGTCGTCGTCGTCGTTATTATTGATGTTGTCGTCGTCGTCGTTGTTGCTGTTGTTGTTGTTGTTGTTGGTGGTGGTGGTGGTGGTGGTGGTGTTGTTGTTGCTGCTGCTTGTGCTGCTGCTGCTGCTGCTGCTGTTGTTGTTGTTGTTGCTGCTGCTGCTGCTGCTGCTGCTGCTGCTGCTGCTGCTGCTGCTGCTGCTGCTGTTGCTTGGTGCTGCTGATGACGTTAAACTTGTGATCGGTATTAAAGAAGCGTGTGTTGTTGGAATTACTGATATAATTAGTGTATTTGCTGGAATGGGTTTGGTGTTGTTTTTGGTAATGATGCTGGTTCTGTCGCTGATGTTGATGACGCTCAGACTCACCTTAATACAGAGAAGATAACCATATGGCATACGCTACAACCATAGAATGCAGTCGGGATCGCCATGAGCAGGGCACACGACCAGACAGGCCCCTGTAAGATAGGTAGTGCCAGCGTTGTGAGAATACACCCTCCGAAACACGTTCCCATATCACATAGTCCAAGACTGAAGATAAGAGCGAATGTTGGTGATTTGTACCGTTTGAATTTCACGATGTAGCACACCAAAAGCATGTTAGCTAATACGCCCAATGCATATGTTAATGTCGTGATTGCCTTCAGCGCAGTGATATTCATAGCCTCCAACTGTTCCATATACAGCCAATAATCCAAATACTTGAGTCTCATTTGAACATATGAACACACTAGTGCCGTGCTTGCATTAGAAGCATTACATCCGGTGCCATGTGCCGCTGCCTCTTCAAGTAGGAAATCTGGCACACTGACGTTGTAGGGATCCTCAGCATATGTGTACCTCAGATCTAAGACAACGTGCTCTCCCATCCTTGGGCACTTATGATATGTCTGACAATTTGTAAGCTAGTGAAGGTCATGGACACTTCGTATCTCTACCGAAAAAAAATATAGAGACCACATAGGAGCAACACAGGTGGTTGAAACATGCTATTTTTTTTTTTATCATAGGACAGATGTCACACTAAATGTCAGATTTATCACATTCAAGACAATGATTCCATGATATAGCATGTATTAAAGGGATATTATTATCGCCTTAAATGTGGCGTTGTAGTGATTGATTAGTGTAGCCTATATAGATTCCATACCATTCCTTTATCTGTATCACGATGCTTTGTTTATTTAACATTGAGTGAAATTGAGATATTCATGGCTTAGCCCTTTGAACCCGAAAGGCTCAAACACCAATATCATTTCCGATTTAATAATTATTATGTTGAGTATTTTGAAACTAATTTGGCTGAGAGTTGTTGCTGCCTATACCAGCAACAGGATCTTGCCAAATTAGTTTCAAAATATGCAGCAGCTTACCTGCAGGATTGTCTTGAAATTAGGATCCTGTGAATTCAGGGTTCAAAAGGTTAACGGCAAACCTTCACACCAATATACCTCAAAATAAAATTCTTAAAATTGTATACTTTTAGACGCTTAGATAAAACGAACCGAAATAAATCTTAAAATAGGCCCTATGCTGATTTAATTCCGTATAAATAAATGTAATTTTATTAGTTATGAATTTGAATTAGTGACACGTGTCTCTAGTTCATTCATGGCGTAATAGATTACGACATCAGCCCGCATGTGGCATAGTTGATTATGGCGTCATATGCTAGACTGAGAAACTAGATTCCGCCATTATGTGATAATGGTGCGCTTATATTGCTGCAATGTTCATACATTCGCTGAATGAACGATAGGGAAAGACCACCCTGATAGCACAGAATGGAGTGTCCTGTAGCACTTAGATTAAAGCTGATCAATGATGCTAATTTATTGATAGCACTATATTAAGGCAGGCATTAAACACTGCCTCTTTAGCATGACAAATCAGCTTTAAGAAAATACCTGTTTGTAAGGATTAATATAGGACTCCAGAGTCTCAGTCAACCATGTGACGTCATAATCAACTAAGTAACATGTAGGCTGATGTCATAATCACTTACGTCATGAAGGGCGTGATTAAGTCCGTCCTTCATAAACGCTTACTAGTCCGTCAAGTTGTACGAATTGCATGTCTTTACTATTTAATAAACTTTATGTTGAATATTTTGAAAATAATTTCACTAATAGGCAGCACCAGTGCACAGTCAAATTAGTTTCAAAATATTCAACCACTTACCTGTATAGTTTTCTGGAAATTGAGATTCAGTGAGTGCAGGGGCCGATTGATCACAATGCGGGCAAAGCGTGGGTGGAGCTTAGCTAGAGATGGGCGGGTCATAGATAAAACTAGATTTCTCCATTGTATTCTTGGCCCTAAATGATTGTGCGGGAAGTGACGTTAACCTCTTACTTAGACAGCGACACATTTCTCTTCTCTCCAGATTTATCAACATTAATTAGTCAAGGTTTAGCCATATTTCTATTTTTCACAATTATAATAGGGACCGAACATTTGAAAGTGTGAAAAACATGACCAAAACTACTACTACTACTACTACTACTACTACTACTACTACTACTACTACTACTACTACTACTACTACTACTACTACTACTACTACTATTATTATTCAACTGGAAATATAATTAGGCATACAATACACTAAGCAAATCTATCAAAATCTATCAAAATTACCAATTACTAAAATAATATATACTACCTCGTACAATACACATAGTCCGTGTAGACATAGATTTTCTGATATCACTAACCTAATACAATGAGAGCCATGCTTGTAAGAAAGATTATTTCCCCTCAAGAAAAAGAAATCTAAGACAGCTTTGCGATAAGCCTATACCAACCCTCAAACAATCAGTAGATTTGCCATACATTTGTCATACACTAAATATCAGAGGAACGTTAATGGTAGGTTCTCCTATGAACAATATAAACGCTTCTGTTTACAGTCCCTGAAATATATTGATTATGTTCCACATTCGGCGACTAAAGGAACAGGTAAGACAAAGGATATTCTAGCAACACCAGACAAAGAATAATTCTTGAAGGAACATTTTCTCTTGATTCGTGTCTACAGAAGCTGGTCCGATGCTGTCTCTGACGCGTGCATTACTACATTCTGCACGATATGATAGCGTTATTCGGAGAGGACTTGGAGTGTTTGCTTGAGTTGAATACGTATAGTTAGTGAGTAATAATATATAGGCCCGCTTGATATGCTGTGATATAGCCTTTGTCGTTATTTATGAATGTTTAAGACAAGCACAATTTGTCCACACGATTAGTACATTAAATATAACATTCGAAATCTGTATGCTATCAGAGGTAACCTCCCTGAATTGATGAAACCAGTTTCTCAGTCAATCATATGACGCTACAATTAACCACATCACGTGTTGACTGACGCCATGATCAATTACGTCATGAATGACGCAATTTAGTCTGTCATAAATGCTTAATAGTTCGTCAAGTTGTACGAATTGTATGTCTTTTACTGTTTTATAAACATTCTGTTGAATATTTTGAAACTAATTTGACAGGGCGCTGATGCTGCCATAGGCAGCAACAGCCCCATGTCTAATTAATTTCAAAATATTCAACAGCTTACCTGTATTATTTTCTGGAAATTGTGTTGATTGTGTCGATATCGATTGATCCCAACACCGGCAACGCGTGGGCGGGGCTTAGCTAGCGATGGGCGGGCAATAGCTAAAGCTGTATTCCTTCATTCCGATTGAGAACAATGCATGGAAACTCATGGATGCAAATTTTTAATCCACATAAAATGTGGTCCCTGAGAAGTTGATGTAAAATGGATCAGAATACGAAGTGGGTGAATAAAACAGAAGATAATTGTCATGTTTGTGGAACCTCTTACCATCGAGCAAATTTAAAGGATAGAAAGGCCTCGTATTTAACGCTTTAATGACTAAATTTCTTAGAAAAATAAAAATATTTACTTATTGAATGTCCATTTGCAGGCCAAGAGAAGACTATTTTTGACAATTTTACCACTGGAATGACTGGCTCGGTTATCGAGCCAGTCATTCCAGTGGTAAGTTTTCAAAAATAGTCTTCTCTTGGCCCGCAAATGGACATTTCACAAGACCCCTGCAGAGGCCGGTCTTGGCCGGTTTCGTACGGAAAAGGATGAAGGTGCATCTTCACACCAAAAGGCTTGAAAATAAAATTGTTAAAATTGTGTACTAGTTCTTTTGGAGGTTGAATTGTGTAACTAAATGTAACGAAACGAAAAAAATCTTGACATATGGTGGTTTCATTTCATAGAAATGTATATATTTCTTTAGTTATGAAATTGACTGGTGTCTCAAATTCAATTTCACACCTTAAAAAATTATATTAATTTATACGTAATGAAATCGTCATATGTTAAGTTTTATTGCGTTTCATTACACTTAGATACACAATTTAAGCTTCTAAAAGTATACAATTTTAGCAATTTAATTTCAAGCATTTTGGTTTGAATATGCAGCCTTTAAGGCGTGCAACCAGAAAACTAAAAATTGTGTGTATTTTGTTGTTTAATCCTTTGTGGTATGTATGCTATCTAGATATATATATATATATATATATATATATATATATATATATATATATATATATATATATATATATATATATATATATATATATATATATGCGTGCGTGCGTGTGTGTGAATGACCGTGTAGGACCTTGCGCGTATATATGTATGTCTTTATGTATGTGTGCGCGTGCGCGTGTGTGCGTGTGTGTGTGCGCGCGCGTGTGTGTGTGTGTGTGTGTGTGTGTGTGTGTGTGTGTGTGTGAGGGCCTCGGGAAGATTAGTTTACTGACGATGTATACCCTCCTTAAATACAAATTATTATTATTATTATTATTATTATTATTATTATTATTATTATTATTATTATTATTATTATATATGGGTTTATTTTTAGAAATCTCTGGTACCTTTGGACCGTCGGCCATTGAGATTCTCCCTGCCATCATTAGGAATATAAATAGAATTTATTTAGACGATAAACAGCTGTAACTGAAAAAATACTTGGAATAGGTATTCGGGACAAAAAGTGGTATGAAATAAACAATAGGCCTAGTGGAAATGAGGCCAGCTTCAAACACACAGCACCCTGTCCAAGGGGTGTAGATGGGAGAGAAACACATTCACGCTATCTCCTCTCTCACCAACCGTGTATAAAATTCAGTACATTCCGTACATATATTAACAGGCTTCCACAAAAACAACCCAGAAACATGTTAGTTACTACAATTTTGAATATGCCGTCCGGAATATTCTGTTGAATATTTTGAATATAATTGGATTGGAAGACATTGCTGCCTGCAGCAATGTCTTCCAATTCAGTTATGTTCAAAATATTCAACAGCACGTTTTATTTTGTTTTGGAAACATGATAAGTTATTTCTTTGCTGTACTGTTGAATTGGAGTTAAATCCTTTCACGCTATCTCTTATACCAGCAGTCGGAGCTTACATCCATTCATCAACTGACAGCTGTCGACATTTCTTTATATTAAGGTTTATAACGTGTCACCAACACACAGCGCGTACATATCTAATGGAAGGATCTGAGCTGTCGCTCAAGTATTTGACGTCATAATCAATTACGTCACATGTAGACTGACCTTACAGTTATAATGGCGTATTATGGTTCTGTCATCAACACGCGAAAAGTCCGTCAAGTGTAAAGCCGTGTTACTTAATCGGCGTAATTCAATACTGAGGTATGCCGTTATTCCCGATTAACTCTCCGGTGAGAACACGGCCTTAGTCTTCTATGTTTTTGATGGATTTATGTTTTAATAAACATTCTGTTGAATATTTCGAAACTAGTTTGACTGTGAGCTATTGCTTCTCTATGCTGCAACAGCCCTAGCCAAAATGAGATTCAAAATATTGAGCAGCATGTTTGGGATAGTTACCTTAAGATATAGATTCTTAGAATTGATATTTAACATTTTTAAATCGATTCCCACACGAGTGAAATTGGGCGGACCTTAGCTAGAAATGGGCGGGGCATAGCTAGAAATGGATCACACCATTCACCTCGCTATACATGGGAATAGCCAAGTAAGACAGATGCTCTGGATATGAGAACCGGAGCAAAGAGGGAGGAAAAGATAATTAGAAAGCGAAATAACAAAAGTGGCCATCGGAATATCACCTGATTAAGTAATTACGAAACTAGGAATACGTAATTTGAATAGTCGAAATTAAGTGGAAATTTAATCAGATGCCAGGTACCACTATACTGATAAGTATTAAACGTCATTATCAGCGTACCATGTAATATAAGTAGCATTCATTGTCCATCAAAGGAATAACAATTTCATCTTTCTAATAAAAAAACAATATGGACCGGACAGACAGTTACTATGCATGCCCGTGCAAAAGGGAATTCTTTTATAACAGGCTTAGAGTAGCCTTCCCATTCTAACTATGGCTTACGTTATTAACAGTTTCTTAAGGGCACTGTGCCACACCAGGTAGTCTTAAATGACCCATGCCCACTTAATAAAGAGCTAATAACATAGCATAATTCAACAAAGCCATTACTATTTGCACACGGTGTAGTAGTAGGCCCAAATGGCGAACATAGTTCACCAACAAGTGTTGAACCAACTCGTCAATAAGTAGCGGTAAGTTACCATTACTCAATGACGTCATTGAGCCGATTCATGACCGGCAGGCTAAGTAGATTGTATGTAGTTTCATGAAACACACAGTGTAGTAGAAGGTCCAAATGCCGAGCATAATTCTCCAACAACTGGTGGAGCGACTCATCAATAAGTAGCAGTAAGTTACCACTGCTAATTGACGCCATTGGGCCAATCAATAACCTGCATGGTAAGTAGATTTTACATAGTTTAATGTGTAGAGCGACATAGATGGCGCTTTGTATTCACTTTTAGATTTACTTCACCCTTGGGATTTGTAAATTACCCCGGAACAAATGTGTTTAAATTATTACATTACAGTACGATGGGTGGTAGCAACCAGCCAAACAAGCAATAATTATTTATACTGAAATTAGTAAGTACCACTTAAAATTCAATGCAAATTAATTTCCGACAGGTTTTTAAAACCACATAGGTGTATTGTAATCCAAAAAATAACGTGCATTAACTACAAGTTCCTGAAATTACCTGTGCCCATTTTAAAATTCATTAGTAATTTACGTTTAATACTAGTTTCTAAAATTACCCTGGTCTATTCAGTTTGTTAGAATTTAGTGTTAAAATGCCGAGTTAAATATCGAAATTTTATACACCATTAAGAGAGACGAGAATCTTCTTTACATAACCCCAGAATGCCAATATCTTGGGACATACACCAAACAATTGAGCCAATGTTTCATCTAAGTGGAAACAACCAACACATTTATCATCTTGACCTGAGCATAGAACTAATGTAAGTATCTCCCTCATACTCAAAGAGCACATAATCTCCAGTATTTAAATTGAGGTCAGACTTGTCGGCTGATGCATTGGTCCTTTTTGTTTTAACTGGAACGTCCTGTTCTGAATCATTGCTTTGTCTTTCCATACAGTCTTCTTCATATACCTCTCTGTCATCGCATTCTTCTTCACTGCTATCCTCGTACTGGCACTCTTCATCAGATGAACTCTCTTCCATATCTGACTCATCATCTGTTCCAACCTTCTTTCTGTACCTTTTTCTCTTTTTTCCTCTCTGATTAATGCCAGAACAGCCAGGCTCAGACTCGGCTACTGGAGATTGTCTCTTTCCAATATCATTACCACCATCTGTATCTTTCTTTTTGTGTTGACTACTCTCACACCCTCAGCCTCTGCTAAATCTGCTCTGGTACGCTTTCCAGGCTGTACAGTTATCTCCTTCTTTCTTTTATTTTGAACAGCATTCCCATCATATCTTATTTCTTCAAGTATCTGAATAAAACTCCTGTTCAAATCTGATTCAGCAGCAGCACCGGCCCCATTGGCAGTGGAAGTGCCACTAGCACCATCACCTGCATTTTGCTCCCTGCGTAGTCTGTCAAGAATTTTGTTGTGATTTACTGGTACTATTCCACATTTTGTGAAACCAGCTTTTATGCATTCGATGCCATGTCATTCGTGATCTTACTCAGTAAAGTAGGAAATGTATCTTTGGGTATGCACGATTGCTTATGACCTGATCCCTTCTTCCATGACTCCAGAATCTTGCGCCAGGTGGTTTTCATTGGGCTGAAAAAGGCCACATCTAGTGGCTGTGCTAAATGCGTAGAGTTTGGTGGGAGAAAGCAGAATTGAATGTTATGTGTCTCACAAAGTTCAATCACTTCAGCAGAAAGATGTGAGCTTAGGGTATCACCAATCAACACTTTTTTCCCTTGCAGTGTTTTCAGATGGGACAAGGCAAGATTTTTAAACCAGTCTGAGAAGCAGGTAAGGTCAAACCACCCTGATTTACTCCTATTATACCGAGCTGATTTTGCCCCCCCCCCCACCACCATAGTCCAAATATCATATAAATTGACTGATTTGTACACCACATATGGTGGCAGAAGATGGCCGTCTGCACACGCTGCATACATGATCGAGGTTGAAAACTTGGAACTGTCCATGATCCTTTCGGGATACTTGTCCCGCGCTTCATGATGACCTTTCGTCTACCAGGATCATCACTCAAGTTGGTTTCATCGTAATTCATTACGTTTGATGCTGGGAGTGTTTCTGTAAGGTTATCAAAATATTCATTAAGAACAAATGGGGATACCTTTTCTCTCGAGCGTTTGATGTTTTGGCACAATCGCATTGCAAGCTCCTCTTTGTGACGCAGCAAAAATGAATTTGGCCACTCTGTACCAGGCATGTTGTCCTTGAACTTTTTAATAACCATCCCACGCCAATCTAGGTACCCCTTAATTATGAAACGGATATCCAGTTTGTCCATTGGATAGCCCCACGTAGAGCATGTTATGAGGCGATTTACAAGATGTTGTTCTATTTCGCAGAATAAAACAGTTTGTCCACCTTTTCTCCGCTTTTTATGTCGAGACAAAACATGTCTAGGAATATTATATCTTTCAGCAGCCTTTCTGTATGACATTCCATGTTCTATTGCTGCTAAAGCTTTATGGATCTGTGAACTGTCATATTTTGTGTACGTTTTGGCACCAGTTTTCGGTTTATATACACGAGCCATGTTGTCCCTATTCACCCTGTGAGAAACTCATTTCATGCCTGAAAATACAAATACAAATATTTTGAATTGTTGAAACACCATATAATTTCCATATTGCTAGGATACTTAGCTATCTCATTGCCAGTCATCATACCATACTTGTCTCAATTGCACTCTGTTTTGTTTGGTATGAAGGAACAAAGTTTTGACTACATTATTTTTGTCACACATTTATATAAATTTTACAGGCACATTTAGAGATAAACAAGTCTGCTCCAGAGGAAAGGTTCTCCCCCTGTTGTTTAGAGTCGTAATGAAGTTATAATCATAAAAGCATAGCAAAGTTATACACTTAGAAACAACCGAGAAATAGCACAATATATTAAAATCCGAAAAATTGTCACTTTTACTACTACTACTACTACTACTACTACTACTACTACTACTACTACTACTACTACTACTACTACTACTACTACTACTACTCTATTTGAATATCACAACGATACCTGTTCGCTGCTGAAACTTATATATGTTCTCCATGTAGGCCTACTTGATTAAGTATGAGCGTAAATAAATTGAATTGAATTGAAAAATAATAGCAAACATACAATATTCCCGGCGTATTTGTATGCAATGTAATGGAATGTGAATTGATTTTCCATGCTGAGTGCCTTATCAGTGAAGTTGAATTGTCCATTAAAACTATGCCACGCCACGTGGATAAGTCTTATTTAAAATGCGTAGGTTGTACCTCGTGAAATGACAGCACATCCATTCAATAAGAAGAAGGGAATTCCCGTCGCAAAGAATTATGGGTAAGGTTAAAGCGTATAAACAAACCTCTCGATACCATAGACATCGTATATATTGGCTAGATCACGCATGGCCCTCTCAAAAGCGGCAATTCAGAGTTCGGTATTTTCTCGCCGATCTCGTTTATATGAGAATATCATATTACTAGCAGAATAATATTTTTTGTTGCAAATTCCATTTCCTTGTCGAATACATTGTCAAATTAATACCACCAACCAAATTTTATCTGCGCTAAAACATATATATATATATTCAGGTCATACCTGTCTGCTTTTATACACGAACAAAAATGTCTCTAACGTTCATTGAGGATAGATATAGTCTATATTTATCCTCCATGTATAAAAGCAGACGGGTATGACCTGAATATATATATATTCAGGTCATACCTGTCTGCTTTTATACATGGAGGATAGATATAGACTATATCTATCCTCAATGAACGTTAGAGACATTTTTGTTCGGTCCTTCTTCTTATTACTGAAAATAATTAGAGACACAGCATTATTATTGCGTTTTCTAGACCGTGGTTTTATGGACCGGGCAAATAGCCAGAAGAATGAGAAGTGTACAAAGAAACGTCACAATTGACTGATAGTTGTTGCCAAGCACTGCAGCTCACAGCTTCGACAAAATGTCTTCAGCATTAGGGTTATAAACACCTGGAACCCATTACCAGATGTAGTTGTAACTTCCTCATCGTTAAACTGTTTTAAAAACCGTCTCAACAGACTATGGTGCGAACACACATACTATCCGCTCTAGGTTACTCTAGGTAACCATCTCACAAACAAATGTGTCCGGGCGGCCGCCGTCTCTCGCCTGTCCTCCCGCCCCCTCCCCTCCCATGATTGTCGAGGGCGGGTCTGTTGTACGGAATAACCAGGTAGTTGGTAATCGTGTAAGCGTTCCTACTTTTCATATTCGTCAGGTGCCGGGTTGGGGCGCCTGTCCAACGTGGTCAGGTCACCGAAGTGGATGCTGTCCATGACCGGGGTCTGTCCAGGTGGCTTTTGGTTACTGCTGATCTAGGGCTTGAGACACTGCCCCATGGATATGTTCTAGGGGCGCCCCACAATCGCTTGCTGGTCGGAGCGGGCAGAAGTCTCGTTAGAGATGCGCAGGTCTGGTTGGACATTCCCAACATGGCGGAGTGCCTATGGGAGATGAAGCCGGAATGCTCGGCTCTCCACAGACGGTGATGCATTGTTTTCCACCTAATTATCGTTATCTATGCACAGTGTTTCGGGGGATAGGGGCGGCCATTCCCTGTTGGAGATGTAGTCTTCTCGCTCGGCAGTGGAGGAGGCACTCCTGAAGTATGCGTTTGTTTCTTTGCAGGAGTGGTTCTTGTGATGGTGGGCCTTATAGCGGATGTTCTTGTGGTGTTGGTGATGACGACGGAGGTAGGGGCGGTGGTTCTTGTGATGGAGGTTCTTGTGGCGGTAGTGGTGATGGAAGCGGTGGCGCTGGTTCTTGTGACGGAGGTGCTTATGGCGGCGGTGGTGATCGAGGTAGTGGTGGTGGTGGTGGTGGTGGTGGTGGTGGTGGTGGTGGTGGTGGTGGTGGTGGTGGTGGTGGTTGTTCTTGTAACGGAGATTCTTGTGGTGGTGAAGGTGGCAGTGGCGATAACAGTGGCGGTGGTTCTTGGTACGTGCAGTTGGAAGTGCATTCAGAAATGCGTTCCCAGGCCGACGGGGTTTCCTTTGGCGGGGGAGGATTGTCGGTATATCCGTGGTGTACTTGAGGTGCATGCGGGTGGAGTGAGTGCATATCAGACGGAAAGGGCTACGAGTGACTCTCTTTACTGCAGGTGGCATTCGGTCTTTCCCACCTGCATTCGAGAAAGCTTTTTAAGCGATTCTCTCTCGGGCGCTAGTGTGCTGAGGAGGGAATGGGAAGCGAGGGAGAAGTCGCGAGGATGGTCTTGTCATGTCTTTATTCCAAGGCTCCGTGCATGGTATTTTCCTCGGCCAAAAAGGTGTGCAATGAAGTGTCTAGGAGACCAATTTGTATCCTCCTCGTCAGACGACGTCACCCTGATCTACAATCGTCGCTCGAAAGCTGGGAGGGCCTGTGAGGCAGTGGGAACCTGCCATTAGGACTTCCTAACGAGAACGTGTGTGTGTGTGGGGGGGGGGGGTGTGTGTGTGACAGGTCTTGAGGAGCGGTATATTTTCCCAATGGTTATTACGTCACCAATGGTTGTTATTTGTTCGGTCAGTCTATAAGAGGTTATTCAGTCGCGAGAGTCATTGGTACTTAAGCTAACTCCTAGTGGTGCACTTAAGGTGGAGCTGTGACAATTCTTTACTTTGGTGTCTTCTGGGGTGGGGCGGTGCGGAGTGGAGGGTGGGGGGGGGGGGCGTGGGGTTGGCGTGAACGAATCTTCACTTGAAACTTTAGCAGTTGCCAGTTGGTTGATCTGATGTTCTCAGGAGATGTCCAGAGGTGGGCCTTCTGAGTATGCCTATTCCTAGCAATTTGCAGGATCCCATGTTTATCTAACCTAGGTGTTTCTGTGGTTTATAGCCTCAGCCGCCAGCAAAGGGACACGATCGGTTATGTCAAGAGAGAACCTCCACCCTCACAAAGTTGGGCAAATCTTTCGCTTGGAGCCTAAACAGGCTTGAGTGACATCAACTTAATTAAGGAGGAAAGGGTTTAGGGAATCTCTGTCCAGTCCTAGCACCGTTGAGGTATAATGCCACATCAGGCTGAAAGTAGTGCGGCAGACCAAAAAAAGATTCTGGGTGATGCGGTAGTTATCTAGTTGGTCGTCGTGAATGGTGATAACTGCAGGCTCACTTAACTAAAGGTTTTATCCTGACTGCAGGCCATGTGGTCTAAAAACAAAAGAGTCACTAGTCGATGGAGACGATTGAGCCACAGCGGTTTTCCCTCAGGGGTGTGCTTAGTGTGTGATATTTTCATGCAGCAAGACAATCTCTATGAAAAGCGGGACCAAAATGGTTGTCAGACCCAAAGGGATAAGCTGAAAGGATAGTGGAGGAATTCGAAGCCTTTAAGAATGATTCGTCAGTGGGGAGAAGTCTTAAGTAGAGCAAATAAGGTTCGCAATGGTGTGGGGAATCAGCAACGGTACTTTCTAGCACAAGAAGGCGAACTAAGAAGAACAGCATACAGTGGCCTCAGCTGTCCTTATCCTAAGAAAATGTGCTACTCTATGAGGCACGTAGGCCAGGCGAAACAGCATTGATTGCGGTGCCCGAGACATGCGGCGATTGCAAGAGCTGAACGGGAGGCAGCAGAAATAACGTCGACAGGCAACTTTTCGTTTTAGTGGAGCAAGTGGGGAGAAAGCCTTTTGGCAGGTGACTTGGCATCTTCAATCATAGCGCTATTGCACGAAGTGCAAAGGATGCCACCCGCAAATTTAGTGGCTAAGGTGGACACTCTCGAGAATGTATATGTATGTTCAAAAGGCAGCATCGCGAGAGACGCTAATTCCTGTCTTCACATCGGGTGCGGCATGAGATTGCCCTCCGCAAGTGGCCGCTAAGATGGTAAATGCCGTTTTTGATGTTTCCTAGCAAAAGAAAAAAGGGTCGCTACAAGAGCAATGGAAAAATGAATGCCTAAGGCGGTATATCTAAGAATCCGTAAAAAAAGAAGAAAACTTAGATTAGTAGATACATTTACGATTTAACGTAAAAGATTCAGTAGAGCAGTAAAAGTCAATAGTCTAGGTTTTGCTAAAGCAGACGTTGTCGGCTTTGAACCAGTCTTGGTAAATATATTCCCAAGGTGCATCATCATGCGGTAACTTATTCGTTGGCAGCTAGAGATCACAATGCCGGGTAGGCGGAACTTCTTGGAATGGAGAAAGTCTGGTTGGATCCTCACAGACAAAATGTGCACAGAAGCGTCGCTGGTGGAAGTAAGTTTTCATGAGATGTTCTGTTATCGTGGACAGTTCTTCAGGAAGCAGAGGCAGGGAGTGGCACTAACGAGACTTGGTCAGAGACTGGTATCGAGTGTGAAGTATTACGGGTCTTCTGCAGCAGTCACAAGTAATGGTGGAAGGCAACATGGGTGCTTTCTGCCACAGTAGAAGCAGGTTCAATCTTCCTTCCGTATCAGGAGAGGGTGCAGGATTTCCATACAAAAGGCTCTTGAGCAACACAAGCAGTGGCGGATAGTCTTCAGAAGGTGGAAGAATTTAGGCTGTTATTAGGCCACTTTGCAAGGGGTCCTTTTCAAAAAGGAGATTGGGTGTTGGTGGCTATGTAGATGTCGTCTTTCAACGAGCAGTCAAAGTTCCACAGTGAATTACTCTAGCAAAGCAAGTGAAGCAGGAACCAAAGGACCGTCGACCTGAGCTTTTCGTGGCGCAGTCTTGTTCAATGTGTGTGTGTGTTGTAATATTTAAGGTGTTTATATGCTAGTTCCCAATGCTAGGGTCTAGACTCACGCCTGGCCTTTATGGTTTCTGTTGAATTCTTGTGAATTCTTGTGACGTCGGTTTGTGCATTAGCTTGTGTCTCTCTGTGTGTGTGTGTTGATCGTTGTCTCTCGATTTTGTCTCATGTTGCTATTCTTGTCCATGGCTTTTCTGTTGCTCCTCATGCTTGGGCGTGGGTGATGGGGGTGGCCTAACCTGGACCTAACGGGGGTGGGGAAGGGATGGGGTAGGTGCTGGGTCGGGGGGGGGGGGAGGGAGTAGGTGCGTACGGTCTTATGACCTGATGTACCCAAAGGGGGGGGCTTTAGGTCAGAGACCTCCCGGCCCCTTTGGGGGAGTGGGGAGGTTGGGGTGTGGGGTCTTTCGGGTCCTGAGACCCATTTGCTCTCCTGGCCATCATCCGAGCAGGCACCAGCGCGCACTTGTTTGATTTTGATTGATTAGGTAGCCCGTATGGTGATTGTGTCCGTCCGAGGACGAACTCGATCAGTCATCCGGGTTGCATCCCTCCATAGTCCCATCGAAAAGTCCGAAAGATTCTAATTCTAGCAATTTGGTTTGATGTTGTAATCCGTATGTTGCGTGGTTCCATCCGAGGACGAATCCATTCAGCATCCGGTTTTCTTTGATTATGCCGAAATTTCTTGCCTACCTAACCCTAGCTCACGTTCACACAGTGATGGGCACTGTATGACGGGATCTCAATTTAAAGTCCCATTCGAGAAGACTGAGCAAGTGGGGCCAAGTACATTGCTTAAGCGTACTCTAGCAGCTTGCTGTGCCCAGAGTTGTCCGTCAGTCTGTCCATTTGTTGATTGGTTTGTCAGTCCGTTTGACAGACCAGCATACCTGCCTACGGGCCACGAATGAGATGGACACACGTCCATATCCCTCGCAGTCCGCCAGCAGGCAGGCCCATCTGTTGTTCTGTTGTCCATTCCAGTCCTCCATCTGTCTTTCTGCCCGTCTGTCATTGTTGTGTTCGTTGCTCTAAATGCATGTTCAATGTGTGTGTGTTGTAATATTTGAGGCGTTTATATGCTAGTTCCCAATGCTAGGGTCTAGACTCACGCCTGGCCTTTATGGTTTCTGTTGAATTCTTGTGAATTCTTGTGACGTCGGTTTGTGCATTAGCTTGTGTCTCTCTCTGTGTGTATGTGTGTGTTGATCGTTGTCTCTCGATTTTGTCTCATGTTGCTGTTCTTTTCCATGGCTTTTTTTGTTGCTCCTCATGCTTGGGCGTGTGTAATGGGGATGGCCTAACCTGGACCTAACAGGGGTGGGTAAGGGATGGGGTAGGTGTTGGGTCGGGGGAGGTGTGTACGGTCTTATGACCTGATGCACCCAAGGGGGGGCTTTAGGTCAGAGACCTCCCGGCCCCTTTGGGGGGAGTGGGGAGGTTGGGGTGTGGGGTCTTTCGGGTCCTGGGACCCATTTGGTCTTCTGGCCATCATCCGAGCAGGCACCAGCGCGCACTTGTTTGATTTTGATTGGTTAGGTAGCCCGTATGGTGACTGTGACCGTCCGAGGACGAACTCGGTCAGTCATCCGGGTTACATCCCTCCATAGTCCCCTCGAAAATTGCGAAAGATTCTAATTCTAGCAATTTGGTTTTGGTTTTGTAATCCGTATGTTGCGTGGTTCCATCCGAGGAGGGATCCATTCAGCATCCGGTTTACTTTGACTATGCCGAAATTTCTTGCCTACCTAACCCTAGCTCACGTTCACACAGTGATGGGCACTGTGTGACGGGACCTCAGTTTAAAGTCCCATCCGAGAAGACTGATGCATGTTCAATGCAAAGCAGGCAGCTTTTATTCTCGCCAGTTCTGCATCTCATTACTTTCTGGCGAATGGCCGGTGTCGTAGGTGTGGCCTCCGCCAATCAGGGGCCGTCTGTGTAGGCATGAAAGTTACAGCACCGTCTTAGCCAGAGTCAGCCGATCAATGGCGTGGCCAAGTTTTTGTCTTTCCCATTCAGGTGGCTGATGTTCAATGTCGATTCTATGGTAACTTCTTTATTAAATGTACTGGTGTTCATCGCCTTAAGGAAGCAAGATCTTCAAGTGTTCCAACAGTACAGTACCGAATATTCCCGGGAACCGAGGAAGAGGTCATAAAAAAATAATATGTACAACCTCAGTGGCATTGCGTACTTGGCCATATCCTATAAAAATCCCTGGCTATTACAGGGGTACTCCCAGTGGCCCGGCGCATTTGAAGACGTGGCACATCGTGCCTTAGATATCCTTGCCTCTGGTTGTGCATTGGGGTATTGCCATCCATCGGGCAGCCGTAGTATGGCCCAGTGGCGGGGAGGGGGGGGGGGAGTTGGAGTGGGGGGGGACATATACTGGTTCCGTGTTGGCTAGTCCTTCCAGTTACCCGAACACACGAACTAACAATTTCTGAAAATTACCTGACAACAGATTCTAAACCAGCCATCACAAAATGTTGAGCCTATATTTCCTTAGTGGACTAATCATGGAGTAGGCGGTATACCCCAGCTGGTGCCCTGGTCAGTCATGTGCTAAGGCTTTAGGCAGCATACAGCAAATGATGGTCTTACACCACCACTCAATAGCTCGGGTTTCTTGAAATCAAAACAAATATGCACATTAGTACACACAATTTACCTAACATTTGTAATCAAATTACATATAAACATATTAATATAATAAAATGGATATCTTGGAAATACAGTAAAAGAAGAACGTTACAAAAAACCCAAACATTTATAAAAACGTAAAAAAACTTTTTTAAACTAGAAGCGTTTCACATTTTGCAGATTGCGCAACAAATCAGTGACAACAGAGCCGTATATATGTAAACTGACAATAGGCCATCTACGGCCTCTGGAAGTCAACACAGAATGATGATGATGATGATGATGAAGATGAAGTTGCCAAAATGAAATGAAACATGAAATGAAACATCAGCTAAACAGCTCATAAATTCTGGAACAGCAGCAGCTCATTGGTTTTCAAATTTATCTGAATTCAAGTTGGGGACACGGCTCGCCTTTGATACTGTGATCACATATTTATATCCATCCCTTGGCCATCTGACTTCTCGAAGATTCTTAGATTCGTGCCAACGTGTTTCTCTCTGGTCTTGTTGCATCAATCTAACTATTAATACTTGTATCGACAAACAGCAACTTCAAACTTGTATCATACATACTGTGAATTTATTCTCTGTAATAATCATAACTATACTCTGACTAAAACTTCTAACTAATATCTAACATTCATGTCTATACTATAAAAAAGGTGGACCGAAAAGTGAACCAAAAAGTGATCTAAAGAGTGATCTCAAAAAGATACATCCCGTTTGTAAAATACATGCAAATATATAGCGCGTTCATCAACCCTCGCCTCAGCCAATCCTGGCCCGGCATACCATCATTCCTAACTCTGTGGTAGAAATCACTGATGTCATCTTGTTGAGCGATCCGTGCACTCGAGCGCCATTATGACCTTTAACGGCCGTAATAATTCAAGACTAATTTCTGCAGTGTTCGTTTCAACGATAACATCAATGGTCTCTACCATCAGTAAATGTACAGCCATTATGTTGACTGACCTTTGTTGTACGCCAACAAAGGCAATCAACGTAATGGCTGTGACAACGGCTTGGCCCTATAGCCCTTCTCATGCTGAATTCAAAATCAGAATGCAGAGTAATCTTACCATACAAGACACAGTGTATGGAATTCATTGCATTGAGCCTGGCCATGGCGCAATGTTAAATTCCGTCCATCGTGACCCGTGGCCAAGAACGCGTATTGCCCGATCACAACAATATCCAAACTTGGTCTAATTTAAATGTTTAATTTATATCGGAACCAGATGAGAAATCAGTTCCCAGCTTTGTCGTCATGTTACCCGTGCCAACCATCTCTAGAGTCTCTGTCTGTTCGGATTTAGGTATGCTTACAATGGATATATGCGACCCTTGCCGTTTTCTTATACAGTATTAAATAAATATTATAACGCATATTCAACCTGTACAATACAAACATCACGAAGATAATTATCAATATTGGAGCAATCATATAAACCATTAGATTGTTCATTTCAAGAGGTTCAATTGTTTCAATATCTACAGCTTCTTGAAATCTCTTAATTCCACCCATTGGTCCCTTCTCAAATGCTCAACCACCGGCTTTCATTCAACAGCTTAGAGACATGACATGACGTCACGTTCATGAAGTTCGCCGTTAATATGTGTACAATTCAAGTACATTAATACTAGGGTCATTAGATCGTATCAACTCGATCATACAGTCTCATTCATGGATTCTGATGATAATAGGCTTGTTATGCAGGGTGTATGCGCTGTGCCAAACAACAGATTTACATTATATACCCTCAGGTCACTACCGTGGGATTGGCTGGGTATGAATTACCGACCTTTTCACCTAAGAATTTCAGATAATACTATTTGGACAGAATGTTCAGGCTTACACATTTGCATGGCAAATAATTTACGCCATATTCATTTATTCAATGCATGCGCCGTCATTAATTAATCAGACTTTCTGTGTCCTTCCTTAAGGGGCGGATTATAACATTCTGATATGGGAGAATTTAGGCGCGTCTGGGTCGTAACTTGCTCGTTAATGTAATTCGAGCCATTTCGTAAATCTTTAACATGACGTTGTGCAGTAACCAAAAAACGCAAAATTTTGATTAGTTTTGGACCGATCATTATGCTACACGCTAGTCTCTAGATATCTCAACGCATATCCACACTGTTGCTCATCGGAGCTTATGCCTAAATTAGCATGAAAACTAATTCGTTGCCTTTTATTTTGAGTTACGCCTAGCCAGAGAGCCTCGCCCTTTTTGAGCTTAAATGCATTATATATACCTCGGTCATTGGGTAATTGTGGCTGGCCACTCACGGTATCTGATTGTGGCTGCGATTCATCACCGTTCACGTCCATTTCCATTGGATCCTCATGTGCCATTGAGCTGTCCCTTGGTTCTAGCGTAGCTGGCTCTGACACCTCCGGCTCTGACGTCACTGGTGGTTCATTTATCATTCTGTCACCTTGCTCATGTTCCTCCAACTTTGGTTGTTCGAACAGTGCACGCTCTCCTCTTATCAAGCTCTTCCTCGTGCCGATTGTCGGAGTTCGTATTGGACGTGGTCTAACTTGATCCCACACCATCTCTAGATCGACTACACGCAGCTTGCTGATGTTTAACACCCTCGTTCTTCATGATCTTTGATGTCTTACGTGGGCCACTGGACCATTGATTCTGTATATTTCGTACTGGGGGTCACAGTGTCCAGTCAATTTAATCCGTTCTTCAGCTTTCACAACCACAGAATCTCCGACGTTAAACTCGCCAGCGTTCGCTCCCTTGTTGATCTGCTCTCTATGATAAACACGACATTTCTCTGTGTTCGCCCTCGCATGCTGCAAGGCATTGCTCGAGTTTGTTAGGTGACCCTCTAGATCTTGCGATGCATCCACAGGCAATGATAAACGCAATCTTCCACGCCTGCCATACATCAAATAGAATGGTGTATATCCAGTAGTTGAATATCTAGTGTTCGGGTACGCCATTAGCATTGCACTGAGTTCATTTTCCCATAAATCTTGACTGGGTATTAACCAGTTTTTGTAGGACGTCTTTAATTGTTTTGTTAAAACGTTCTGTCTTTCCATTCGTCTGTGGATGATAGCGTGTTGTTCTGCGGTGATCGATGCCTATGGCTACATATTTATCTCGCATTTCGTTAGCATTGAATTCCCTCCCCAAATCATTGATTACTATCTCAGGCATGCCATGACGCTCGTAATATTCGTTAAATAATTTCTCCTCTGTGCAACGTGCGGATTTGGATGGGATGGGGTAAGCTTCAGCCCATGCAGAGCAGTGATCTACACTAGTCACAATGGTCAATATGTACATGTTATCTTCGGTCGATCGTATTAGCGGGCCAATAAGGTCCATACCAATAATTTGCCCTGGATATTTCGCAAGGGGCATTTCAGTGTACGTTGGACGCGCTTTTACTCTTCGATTTACTTGACAAGTTGGGCACCTATCGACCACCTGGATAACGTCTTTATGCATTCCTTCCCAGACAAAGGAATCCTTAATTAAACTTAATGTTTTTTGAAGACCTTGATGACCTAAGCGTTCATGCGCTGATTGCAATACATTGTTTCTAAGAATTACCCTCGGGTAGGCAGCATCTAATGCAGATGGACACTTCGTAGAGTATGCCAGCTCATTATTTATTGCACATCCCTCAGGCACTTATTTAAACATTTCATTAAATTCTGATTGTTGTTCACGGCGTAGTTCGCCATAGGCAATATTATACAAGTCCAGTGGTACGTGAGGCAAAACACCGTCCTCTACCTCAGGAATTGCATAATCTCCTGTGTCGAACGTGGCCATTTCTGATGGTCTTTGCAATCTAGACAATATATCAGCCCTTAAATTATTTGTGCCTTTGATGTACTGAATGTCACAGTCGTATTCAGCGATCAGAACAGCCCATCGTTGGACCTTTGTATTTTGTACTTCCCCAATAAACAAGCTTTTCAAAGGTTTATGGTCGGTGTATACAGTGAATTTCGCGCCATACAAATATGGTCTTAATCTCTTAAGCACATATACCACTGAATAAGCCTCTTTCTTGATTACGGGCCATGTCATTTGACTGTCTTTTAGAGTCAATGATATATATTGAATAACCCTTTCAGTACCCTCGTCATCGTCTTGAACCAGAATGGCGCCCACAGCATATGCTGATGCGTGAGTGTATACTTTGTAAGGTCTATTCAAGTCAGGATAGGCCAACACGGTGTCACTGCATAATACGTCTTTTAATTGTTCAAAAGCGTCTTGCTGGGGTGGTCCCCATAGAAATCAAACACTTTTGCGGGTAAGATCTACTGGGGGTTTGGTTATTTTGGCAAAATTCGGAATGCAATTTCTATAATAACCAGCCAGCCCCATCAGAGAATGTATGCCACTGGCATTTCTTGGGGGTTGCATTTCTTCGATTAGTTGAACCTTTTGTTTTGTGGGGAAACCCCATCCCTGGATATCCTGTAACCCAATAAATCTACAGATTCGTTGGCAAACTCACATTTCTTTCTCTTAAGTTGCAGGTTATAGTCCTCAAGCCTTTGCATTACAAGCCTTAAATGTTCGGCATGGTCTTCTATGCACTCAGAGTGTACTGCAATATCATCAACAAATACATAAACAAAACGGCCTATATGATCTTGAAACACTTCATTCATGGCGTGCTGGAAGACACTTGCTGGGTTCGAATACGCAAATGGCATTGAAAGCCATTCAAAATTGCCTTCTGTGTACACGAAGGCAGTTTTTATCAATATCCTCATCGGTCAATTTGGTGGAAAATACAGCCGCCCTCCCATAGAATCAAAAATATCTTAAATCAATGGAAGTGGATAATTCTGCTTACGTACTATGGAATTCAGAGATCTGTACTCCACGCAAAATCTCATTGACCCATCTTTCTTGGGCACTAATGCGATAGCAGAAGACCAAGGTGAGTTTGAAGGACGGATGACACCCGCCTCCAACATGTCTTTGATTTGCTCCTTCACGATGTAACTCTTAGTTAACGGCAAACGGTATGCACGCTGCCTTATTGGAGGGTGGTCTCCTGTTGGGATGGTATATTTAACCTTTGGGTGTCTTCCAGTGCTACCCCATTTTGTTGTATCAAACACACATGCAAATGAATCTAATACATCGTCTATGACTGGGTAGCACGTTGTTTCTTTGATACTATCTATATTGTCATAATGAAATCTCTCTGCTGATTTATATGATTGTCCGTACCACACCATCCTACCGCTTTCGTAAACCAATTTCGCTTTACCCATTCACAATGCATCTACTCCAATCAGTTCTTCATGAGCCATCTCTGGAGGCACTACGATGGCGGGTATTGGACACGCCCTATCGAACTTTACCTCAGTTCTACCGAACAGTTTTGGAATACCGTTAACTGCTAATAAAATTCTGGCTTTCTGTAGTGGGTGTGTCCTTAAGAGTCAGTTCCATATATCGCTGCGTATCAAAGACGTGGATGCGCCAGTGTCCACGAGACATGTCACACGTTTCCCTTGAATCTGTAGTTGGACCAAGAACCTCCCCGTGCATTGAAAACTCTCGGCCCGTCCTCGTTTCCCGAATGTCTATACTTTTGCCTGCCGCTTTGCAGTTGTAGTGTCTGGTGTGGGCATCTAGCTTTAATGTGCCCAGGTTTCCCACATTGAAAACACGTTATTGTCTTTCTACCCGGTCCCTCTGACCAATAGTTCCCTGAATGTTTGTATGTCGCGTGTGTTCTTGTTTGGTTACTTACATTTTGCACCTGTCTCTGGAAATCCTCTTGCTGTCGTGGTTTGTTCAACTGTGTCTCTATCTTAGCTGTTCTAGTGAGTATGCTTTCATTTTGCTTACATAACCGTTTTTCTAATTCGTCTATACACGTCATCATCGGATCACATGCTGAATCAGCGAACATGGGTTCGTAGTAACGATCACGCTCAGAAATGTTCATAGTGTTTAATAGTTCTAAGCTAGCAGCTTGTTCTTCTACGAAGTTCATTGCGTCTTCTGTCGTATTTTTCCTGCTGAGTACAATTTTTCTAGCTAATTTAGTATCACTGAGGGATTTAATGTATGTCCTTAAAATTGTTCTTTTTGGCGTCTTCGGATTCAGTCACATATGCACGACGAGCTAATTTGCGAAATCGTCAATTAAATGTGGTAATTGCTTCGTTTCAAAGCCTCTAACTCGCATTTTAAACGTTCATCTTCATTGGTAGATACAAACGCTACGGTAATGTGTCCACGCATGTCTTCCCATGCTATGGTGCGACGATCTCTGTCTTTTAGAAATAATTCAATCTCACAATGGAGACTGCCAGTTGATGTCCATGCGACAATGTGTACGGCGCTGCCCTTTACGTCTCTGAGCGCCCCTATGACCAGTTCACACTCGTCTAGCCACGCCCTCACTTCCGCGGGTACCAACCCATCACATCTCCGTATAGTAGCTGTGTAATCTCTTAGATTCTCACGCTCCAATCTATTTCGTTCAGAGGCAGCATTTTCTGTCCTGACACTGTTAACCAGATTAATCACACCGTCAGCAATAGTTTGCAAATCATTTACTTTAATGCTTTTTTCTGCCATTTTAGAATTTTGCTTATGTTACTGTTCTTAATATTGTTCAGAAAATTATTACTCACTGTTTGCAATGTTCGTTATGCCGTCATGTCGTTCTTCCGTTGTGCTGCTGTTCAACTTCTGGCTGGTTTGCCATTGTAAATTCTGGACCAGCGGCAGCTTATTGGTTTTCAAATTTATCTGAATTCAAGTTGGGGACGCGGCGCGCCTTTGAGTCTGTGATCAAATACTTATATCCATCCCTAGGCCATCTGACTTCTCGAAAATTCTTCGATTCGTGCCAAAGTGTTTCTCTCTGGTCTTGTTGCATCACTCTAACTATTAATACTTGTATCGACAAACAGCAACTTCGAACTTGTATCATACTGTGAATTTATTCTCAGTAACAGTCATAACTATACTCTGACTAAAACTTCTAACTAATATCTAACATTCATGTTTATACTATTAAAAAAGGTGGACCGAAAAGTGAACCAAAAAGTGATCTAAAGAGTGATCTCAAATAGATAGATCCCGTTTGCAAAAGACATGCAAATATATAGCACGCTCATCAACCCTCGCCTCAGCCAATCCTGGTACGGCACACCATCATTCCTAACTCTGTAGTAGAAATCACTGGTGCCATCTTGTTGAGCGATCCGTGCACTCGAGCGCCATTATGACCTTTAACGGCCATAATGATTCAAGACTAATTTGTACAGTGTTCGTTTCAACGATAACATCAATGGTCTCTACCATCAGTAAATGTCAAGCCATTATGTTGACTGACCTTTGTTGTACGCCAACAAAGGCAACCGACGGAATGGCTGTGACGACAACTTGGCCCTATAACCCTTCTCATGCTGAATTCAAAATCAGAATGCAGAGTAATCTTTTTTATAAAAAAATCTGCACTTTGAATAATTCAGATTTTACAAGCTGTTACTGGCAGCGCGTCAAAAGCTGAAAACACCTGGACAGGTGCAGTGGCGATTTACTGAGCTCAAGACATCGGCGGTCGCGACAACCATCCCCATAGTGAGGGTATGCTCATGAGAGATCTAGTCAATATATACGATAAAAATGCTCAATACTGACAGGGACAAAGTTGTAAGCGTAAACTGCATATTTTCCTCCTTCCTCCTTTTAACGTGTTCTTATCTATCAACTTCTTGGTAACAGATTGATATTGAACCACATCGAGATATTTTTAAGGCAGAATAAGAAAAGTCAACAAAATTTACGCGATTGAAAGAGGAACACAATCCCGTCAAGCGTGTCCACCCCAGTGCCAATTCGCCCTATTTTGCCGCTGTTATTATGGCACAATTATAATACGCTTATGTTTAAAGCTGAAGGGTCATTATGAAATTAAGAAATTTCTTTATTAAAAAACACTAAGTGAATTAATTATTCATGTTTGCAATTTGTATCAAGTAATCGCCCGCCATATTGTTTTGCAGCGGCCATTTTCTTTTCCCCACACCTCCAGCCTAATAAAAGAGTTCGTCATGTCTAAACCCGTCCCATTCACTTTTTGATGCCTTGTGTGTAGCGCATCTAAGGCGAGCCACAGTATCAATGTTTCTTCAAATAAAATACAGATAAATCACGAACTGAGGACACAAAAATTAAATAAATATGTCGATAATTACGTTCTATACCATCCAGGATACATATCCATTCAAAATCTGATATAAATCGAGTAGTTATTCTCTCTCTGATCAGCTATTCCACCTTGCACGAACTCCAGGACATTTTGAAAATGCCAACAACGTTGACGTCATCGATCTGTGTGTAGAACAATTCAATTAGTTTATTTGCATATCAAAGATATGCGTGCTCACCAAATAGTAAGGTATAGTCTACTGAGCGCCTTTGTAATCTACATCGAGATTTTATAAAATCCCACGGACTGGAATTCCTAATATAATACGGGGGGGGGGGGGGGGGGGGGCGTAGGACAATGTGTAAGCATTTTCATATACTATGCGTGATTTTTAAACATAAGAAGGACGCACACACCATTGCAGCTGCCGTGGCCACCGCCGCCACCATCGCTGCTGACACCGCAGCCACTGATGCCGCCGTCAATAACGACATAACCACCAACAGTAACAGCTACGACCAGTCGTGACACTGTTGTAAAAGATGCTCAGAACCAACATCATCACAATCACAATTTCAACCAGCACCAATGCCAATAAAACACATATAATAACAAACACCACCACTACTGCAAGAACCACCATCAGCACAAATCACCACAACCATACCCCCCCCCCCCCCACCCCCGCCCCCAGCGCCACCACATCCACCATCACCACCAACTGCTGCAACAAGAAAAACTAAATTGCCTCATCGAAAATCCGCTGCGTGTTTTCGATGTGCCAAATTTCTCCCCACACCCACTAGCCCCACCCTTCCCTCATCTCTGTGATAATGATTTGGATAACTCATATAACAAATTTGGTTGAATTTCACTGAACGATTTTGGTCAAGATATCGCAAAGAACAAGATGTTTATAAGTAAACTGTTGACCACGCCCATGACCATAGGAGCCGGAACCGAATATACGTGTTCTCACCTAATCTGCAATCATATTGGTAGCTCACATAACAGATTTGGTTGAATTCTACCAAACGGTTCTGACAGACAGACAGTCAGGCAGGCAGACAGGCAGGCAGGCAGGCAGGCAGGCAGGCGGTATATCTTATACGCGGTTAGCTGCAGATCGCAATTCAATAAACCGCCATCTCCTTAGTCCGTTAGCCAATCACAAAAGCATATTCCGGAAAATATCTAAAAACTATACTCGATTTGACTAAAATTTTAACACATCGAATGAAGTTGCCATGCAAGAGGATTTGCGGACTTTGGCCATATTTCAGATAAAAGAATCCTGATCCGGGTCGGTTAAACCTTGGATCTGTGGATATTTTGGGAACTTATTGTTCGATTTGGCTCAAATTTTAACACAGTACATTGGGTGTGATGCGACAAAATCCCTAAAATTTGGAAAATCAACAAATCTGGAACCCGTAGCTACTGAGATTATATCGAGTTTGTTTCAACATGTGAGGGATAACTATCAACCACAATCAACCTCAAAACAATATACAGCCCCCCCCCCCCCCCCGCCCCACCACGCCGATCAGAACACAGGGTGATTGGTAAGACTGCTAACAGAGAAAAAGCACTGACAGGAACAGAAGGTGAGGTGGTGGTGGCGAAGGATGGTGGACATGGTGCTGGTGGTCCTGGTGGTGGTGGTGGTGGTGGTGGTGGCCGTGATGGTGGGGACGACCATAACAACGACAACAGTGACGATGATTGATGATGATGATGATGATGATGATGATGATACATGGTAGTGCTGGTGGTTGTGTTAGTGGTGACAACGTTGACGACGACAACAACAGTGACGATGACTGATGATGATGACGTTGATGATGCACATGGTATTGCTGGTGGTGGTGGTGGTGGTGGTAGTGGTGACAACGATGATGACGACAACAATGATGATGATGATGATGATGATTCCATCATCATCATTATCATCATCATTGTTGTCGTCATCATCGTTGTCACCACTACCACCACCACCACCACCACCAGCAATACCATGCGCTCTATGAACAAGGAGAGATTTTGACCACTTAAAGACCTCCGAACTCCGGGATATACCTCTGTTGTTATCGTCGTCGTCATTATCCTCATCGTCATTGTCGAGGTTGCGGTCATGGCTCCGAAATTTTACTAATATCAGTAGTCGTCGTCATCATCGTCATAGTAGTGGTAGCAGTAGTAGTAGTAGTAGTAGTAGTAGTAGTAGTAGTAGTAGTAGTAGTAGTAGTAGTAGTAGTAGTAGTAGTAGTAGTGGTGGTACCGGGGGTGGGTGGGGTGGCGGTCTAATGGGGAGAGCATGGTTGTTGTTGTTGTTGATGGTGGTGGCGGTGGTGGTGGTGGTTGGTACATATTACACCGATCTCCCTTCTACTGTCAATTCTTATCAGTGTCTCGGTGTAAAAACGTAAAATCATGCATCATATCGCCGTCGTATAATATATATAATACACATTTTAGAGGCAGCCTTTCCACGACTATATTGTTTAGGGCGCATTCGCTTTGATATGCAAATAAACTAATTGTATTGAATTCAATTGATCTACACATAGATCAATGACGTCAGAGTTATTGATATTTACAAAATGTATTGGTGCTCGTGCAAGGTGGACTACATCGTCTCAGAGAGAATAACTACATATTTATATTCAATTTTGAATGGATATTTATGCTGGATAGGATAGAACGTAATTATAAACATATTCAATTCCTTCTTGCGTCCTCAGTTCGTGATATCTCTGTATTTTATGTGAAGAGACTGATATTGTGGTGCTTGCTAGACGTCTTACAGGGGAGGCATCAACAGGTGAATGGGGACGGATTTAGATTTGACGAGCTCTTTTATTACGTAGGAGGGGTGGGGATAAGAAAGTGGCCGCCGCAAAACAATATGGCGGACGCTTACCTGATACAAATTGTAAACATGAATAATTAATTCACTCACTATTTTTTTTTACTAAAAATATTTCTTAATTTCATAATGACCCTTCAGTTTTAAGTCCAGGTGATTTCACCGATTACGTTGCATTGTACGCCAGTTCCCTACATAGGCGTAGGAAAAGGGGTGTGGTGTTGGGGTGTGTGGGTGTGGGTGTGTGTGTGTGTGCAGGTTTTTCCTCTTCCATAGTGTATCCCCATAGCAATATCACCCAGTCAAATTAGTTTCAAAATATTTAACAGCCTACCTGTATACTTATCTTGAAATTGGGATTCTAGGAATCCAGGTTTCAAAGCCACGAAATTCTAATTAAAAAGTAAAGACATACAATTCGTACATTTTATAAGTCTGAAAATAAATATTCTAAACTTCAGATATATTCAAGCATTGGAAAACATAATGAAACTAAGGTGCGACAGACTTCTTCCTTTTCACAACAGAAACACGGGTGAGGGTTTGTAGACATCCGTTAAGCATAAATAAAGTTGCGAATGAATCCAGTTTCTCAGTCAATAATAGCACGTCATAATCTACAACGTCACATGCAGACTGACGTCATAATTAATTACGTCCTTAATTACGCGATTTAGCCCGTCATAAACGTTTAATAGTCCGTCAGTTGTACGGTAGCGCTAAAGTACAACAATGTGTCATATTGATCCGATCCGCCGATAAAACGTGAAACTGGTTGATCTTTTCGGTTATTGCTCTGCCACAGATGGTGGATCTATAGAATGTGTAGCTTTAGACATCCTTAGAGATTGTTCACATCAATGGAATGCACCAGATGTGGCCATTTAGTGAATAACTATTCTTTATTGTTGTTTATGGAGATTATCACAGGGCATTTTATATCCTTTCTCTAAGACACCCTAGTTGACATAAGAATGAAACAATCCACGTTTGACTATATTAAAAGTATTGTGTAGTAAGGTGTGCCGTATGTCGCTTGGCTAGAGATAAATCGATGTTTTGTTTGAATGATGATTCGTGGCGCACCAAATGTCAATGAAAAGTTAAAAGCGACAAAGTTTATCAAAAGTAGCATAAGTACAATAAAATTATGTATGTATTTCGAAACTATAAAATCTGCGATCTTGTTAGTGAAATGAGAACGTTGAAGTAAGCTTTGGCAGAAACATTTATCGCAACGATTTTGTATTCAAAAGGTAGGTACGCATTGCCACAATTTATATATTCACTCTCGGGATACAATGACCCTTTCTACTATATCCATCCATCATATGACGTCATAATCAACTATGCGACGTGCCGAATGGCATCAAAATGAATGACACCATTATGACGACATGAATGGCGTAGATAAGTACGTCACGAACGCATATTTGGAGACGGGCTATGCGTTGTTGTACGAATTGTATGGCTTTACTATTTAATAAATATTCTGTTGAATATTTTGAAAGGCAGCAACAGCACCCAGTTAAATTAGTTACAAAATATTCAACAGCTTACCTGTAGTTTTTAGGAAATTGATAGTTAGGCCATTCGGGTACCGATCAATCGGGGTGGAGCTTAGCTAGAGGTGGGCCGGGCATAAGCTAAGACGGGAAATGTGCATTGTGAATGATTCTAAGCTGAAACACAGACAGACGTTTGTTCTACACGGATCGTAGTAGTCGCATATTGTCCTAACAAATTGGCATGCGTTTTTTTTTGTATAATATCGCATTCAAGATCTGCATACAGTAAGATAACTAACATAATCATGATTCAAAGTACCAAACCAAATACGAAGCAAATATGCGACTCGGCATGGCACACCTGTCGCATAGTCCAACACAATGGGTGTGTTGTGGGTGGGTGGGGGAGGAGGTGTGGGGTGGTGGTGGGGTGTAGATAGAGCAAACTCTATGTAATGCAAGAATGATTTTAGATCCGACTCGAGCGGTGGTATTGGTGATGACAGGGAAGATGCCACAGATGGTTCAGATGGATAGAAGGCCCGTTAACAACTTGCATTAAAGTTAGCAAAAAGCGGAATTCGGATGTGCTCCAATGTACCTTTCCAGTTTTAGCTATGCCCAGCCCACCTCTATCTAAGCTCCACCCATACCTCGCTCGTATTGGGATCGATCGATCTCTGAACTTCCTGACTATCAATTTCCAGAAAACTATACATAAACTATACAGAAAACTAATTTCACTGGACGATGTCCCTGCCTATGGCAGCAACAGTGCCCAGTCAAATTAGCTTCAATATATTCAACAGCATGTTTATTAAATCGTAGAGACATATAATTCGTACAACGTGTCGGACTATGAGCTTGTTAAGTATGACGTCATGCTCACGCATCTTACCACTTCCGGGGTTTTGTCGCCAATTTAAACAATATTACGTATATAGGCATACGCACTCCTTGCGACTCAGTCCATAATTTAAATAAGGATTCCGCCTCTAATGCGCCCGATGATCGATCTGCATTAATTAACGGATTCGCTTGACACAATTAAAAACATAAACAAATCTCTATTAATTAGTCTTACTAGATAGTGGCAAACGTAAAAGTCACGAAAACTGGTAACAGGGAGTAATTGTTAGTTTGTGAAGCAGTTTCTTGTCTGACAAAAATTTATTCGATCATAATAATTATATATATATATAGTTCCCAAATAGAAACAAAGATTTTATAATAACTGCGTGTAAAATATAGCAAAAATTCTCAACTAAGCAGCACGCGAAAAGCGACCTGAAGCCTGTATTAAGATACCGCTTTGTGAGCACAAGAAAGTGGCATTAAAAATCCCCCAAACATTCGATACACGTCGATGACAATACTTTTTCTTAGAAAGTCTAATGGTCACTATGGTGTATTCATTCTATGAAGTGGGATTGTGATTCCATCTTATGTTTAAGGAATGCGAAGGTTTTTGGCTCCAAAACCAGGTGTCCGTTCAAGCAGTTTTAGATGTAATTTGTAGACGTCAATCTGTTGCGGGATTTGCTAATTAATTAATTAATTAATCCAATCCACCTTTCAAAAAGAACCCTATCGAGATGCTCTTAACATTTCTATTACCAGATAAGCTAAAGATTGCGTGCCATGTTAGGGGAGACAATTCTTCATAGGGAAACAGTTTAACTGTAACAGATTTTACTTTAGAGGATTGTCTCCTCTAAAATGGCATTTGATTTTTTTGCTTATCCTATTTATTAATTTGATTCACATTGTGAGGAATATGTATTAAAAATATGTTGCTTATATTTCTGCTAACAACCATAATACTTTCACACTGGCCTCAGTCACACTTCAGACTCGAACAGTGCTATCAACCGTTTGATGACTGCTAAGTTCACGCAGCTTAATACATATTCATGAGCTCAGTGAGCAGAGGGGTGTGGGGTGTGTGGGGTGGGGTGGGGTGGGTGTGCCGGTTGGTGCGTGCGTGCGTGCGTGCGTGCGTGCGTGCGTGCGTGTGTGAGTTCTACCAATAAATCTGTTCAATAGAAAGGTCATGGAAAAGACAAATCGTTTAGGCTGCCAGAAACATTATGGTTAATATTTTGAAAATTAGTATGACTAAGCTATTGCAGCCAAATTAGTTTCAAAATATCCAACATCCATTGTGTCTGAGACCAGTCCCACCATCTTGAATTGCAAATGAAGTCTTACCTATCAGCAAAGTAAAAGCATCAAAAGTCTATAACGTGTACATCTGCAGAATGAAATTCTGGACCTTTTCCACACCTAATTTATCAACTTCCACGCCCGTTTTATAATGTCTCCAACAAGTGTCCATTTCAACCTAAACAAATTTGACAGATAACAGTCAGAATTAGTAGTCAATATATTAAATATTATCTGTAGGATTCATACACCTGAAGAATGCAATTCCATACATTTCCATACCTAATTTCTCAATTTCCAGATCAATTTTATGAAGTCCACAATCAGTTTCCATTAAAAAAACCTGGCAAATTTAGCAGAAATCTGTACGAGTTTGTACTAGCCGAGAGCGTCAATATTTTGAATATTATCTATATTATTTTGCAAATGAGAATCACATCTGATATTTCAATTTTTCATACTATTTCCAAACCATTAGCCGGAAATATCAGATTTTCCATACATTTCAAGGCTTGGAAACAGGTTTAAAAAAAATAATTCCATTACTTGTCCAGATTTAACATACTTGTGGCATGAAACCTGTAGCTGCATTATTATGTAACCGAGAACCATGCAGGACAATATTTTAGTTTTCAATACATTTCCCAAACATTTAGCAGAAAATATTGACTTTTCCATATTTTCAAGGCCTGGAATTTGGTATCTCATAATTCCATACTTTCCCAGGGTTCAAACATGGCAGGATAACAAAAGGCTGTAAGTATACTCACATACTGTGAAGGTGATTTCATAGACCTTCTCGCCACCATCTCGGACACATTTGTAAAACATTTCTTAAAATTTTCAACATTGAGGCAAAAAAATAGCCAAAGTTGGAGACAGAGTTTGTACTCATTTTACATAAAGAAATTCAATGAATTTTCTATTACTACAATAACACAATTTCAAGACCTTATCTGAGTTGAACACCAAATAATGGTGTTTATACATTGTTGACACGCTCTCGCTGTCTGTCTGTCTCAAGTATCAAACTATTCAACTGGTTTATTTTTAAATTGCGAAGTTATTAATGATATACAGTCGTACACTTGAAAATGCCACAAGGACAAAGTAGGTTGAAAATTATCACAAGTCAAATTAGTTTCAAAATATTCAACAGTCATTAAACTGCAAATTTATCAATGACATACAATTCGTCCATTTGAAAATATCACTAGGATAATCAGCAGTTTCTAATAACTAAAGCTGAAATATGATTGTTAGATTGGATTATTAAAGACAATTTAATCATATAGATTTTCATTGCTCTGGGACATTCTGATAATATTCCCAACCTATATATAAGATTGTTCAGAGTGAGGTATAAACAATAGGTAGGACAATATGGCTTCTAATGCAGTGTCTACTACACACAGTGTGTTCAGGACTGAATTGATGTCGTCTCAGCTGAGTACAATCGTCTATGATGCTTACTGGCCTGCAAATAGACATTCGCGGAGCCATAATTTTGATTTTCTCAACCAATCTTGACCATTAAACGGTAAAAGATTAAGCCATTTTATTAATATTGTGATATTACAAATCAATGTCAGCTTGCAGGCCACAATTAAAAAAAATTTACCACCAGAATACCTGAATCGATAACATAGGCAGTCATTCCACTAACACTGACAAAGTTTAGAAAATATTATTTTTGGCTTGCAAATAGATATTCTCTAATAAAATAATAATAATCTTGAACTTTCTGATGTTTTTTTCAAGACATTATTTATTCTTGATTTTAATTGAATTGGGCTAATAGAACTAAAGGCTGCAGAGGTTGAAATGCTTTAATTGTGCGATCAGTGCTCATCTTTGGTTTTCTAGTACGTCCAGCCAAGTTGATATTAAGCTACTATTTGTGATTCACCAGACAAGAGCGGTTGTAAAAACCCTTTAAATGGCCTCTGTTGCGCCCTTGATAAATTATGTCCATTTGCAGAACAAGAGCAGAATCTTTTTTTGAAAATCTGTCACTGGAATGACTCATTAGGACTGGCTCGATAAACTCTGGAGTCACAAATCTTCAAAAATAGTCTTCTCTTGGTCTGCAAATGGTCATTTTCTGTGAAAAACTTAACTTCTGTTCATGAATTGGCACATTACTGCTATTTAGTCAATTATTTTCCTATTGTATACTGAAGGGGTCATATGATGCGCTGGGTAGGGTGTGCGTGTGTGTGGGTGTGTGTGGAGGAGGTGGTGGTGGTGGTAGTGGGTTGAGGGGGATAACTGTCGTTATTATGCAAGGGTAGATTGCTGTCTTTAGCGCATTATTTAATTCTTACACACCATGTAGAGGATTTGCTATATATCATAATTATACTTTAACCTCTACAAGCTACTTGATCCATTCACGTATCATTAAATGCTTCTGCTTTCAAATTGTTTGTTGTTACTCACCTGGGTAAAAGAGCTAATATTGATAGATTCTGTGCAATATTGTTACTAATATAGGCCTATGTTCATAGTTATTGAAATAAAGCTATTTTAAGGTAAACTTTTAAAATTTACTTGATAATTGTCAATATGGGTCAATTTATTTATTGCTGGTGAGCTCCCAGCACCCCCCCCCCCTACCCCACCCCACCCCACATCACACGCACATAGAATACAAGATATGTTAATTTTAAAATAAATACATGTATAACAGCTTCAAGTTAAGCTCAAAGGTTCTTTATTTCACTATGTTGTTGATTTGACAGCTGACAACAGACTTGATGGACAGCCGGGTTTCAGATGCCAAGTCAATAACATAGTGAAATAAAAAACCTTTGAGCTTAACTTCAAGCTGTTGTACATGTAGTTATTTTAAGCCTGTAGTGACTAAATTTCTTCGAAAAATTAAATTATTTACTTGTTGAATGCCCATTTACAGGCCAAGAGAAGACTATTTTTGAAAACTTACCACTTTAATGGCTGGCTCGGTTACCGAGCCAGTCATTGCAGTGGTAAAATTTAAAAAATAGTCTGCTCTTGGCCTGTAAATGGTCATTACTCAAAACCACTAAAGAGGCCGGTTTCGTCACGAAAGGGTTAAAATAAATATTTCATGACATTCTGATTTTAAATAGCAATTAAATCTACGTTAATTACTTTATATTATGCGGAGGTAGTTATATACATGTTATGTTTTACAAAACACCCATTCTTAAGTAGGCATCAATGGCAACAGATCCAAATTTTCCTGTTACCGCCAATTAAATTCACTAATATCAGTATTGACGTTTATAGTACACCCATGCTATACCAACCCATACATGTATTCCCCTTTTCCCTTACATTTAAGTAGTAACAGTAAAAATGTGTTTCCTGAATTCCATCTGCATTTATGTATTAACCCTTTAAGTCAGAATTTGTCAAAATAAAGATTTTGATTTAGTAAATATCTGAGGATCTGCCAGGTTAGGTAAGACTATTTAGAAAATTTATGACTGGGATGACTAGCTGCATTATCGAGCCAATCATTCCAGTCGTAAATGTTAATAAATTTCTTTGAATCCAATTTTGGCTATTTAAATGCTTTATTAAGTATATAAGATCCTCTTTATTTTCAGGTAGTCATGCATCAATCGAAGAATATACCCAGATAACGCAGATTACTGGGCCGATGCGGGGCCGATACCGTGCCGATACTTCCAGTATCTGCCCGGTATCGGCCAAGCATCGGCCCAGTAAGCTGCGTTATCAGGGTATATGCTATATCACAAAAAAACATTATATTCTAAGTTATGCCCGTCAAAGTATCAGGCCATCACATTATTTATATTTGCGAAAACTGGTAACGTTCACTGGATCCTCGCCGTATCAGTTGTTAGACACATTTTACGCGCATTTTAATTGTCATTTCTCATGCATTTACTAATGCCCCCCACGAAGGACCGCGCAATTTATGAGCTATATGTCTGTCTCTGTGCATGTGTGTCTGGCTAACTGTACCGTAAGTCATGAGGACGTGAATTACCTAATTTCTAACATAGCCATAATATGAATGGGTAGAAATAGTTACAGTTTACCGTCAGAATGTTATGTATCTATACACCTGTGCAAAAGTTAAGCACCAGCAAAAACAATAGAACGTAGAAACATGATGGTACAACTAGGCTGCCATACTTTTTGTCCCCGCGTTAGCTGACATAATTCCAAGTACGAAATGCACATGCATGCATGACTTCACGCCGCTTGATGTCCGTGCGTGGCGGGAAACAGCACACGTGTTCAGTTATGTAAAAGTCCAGTTTGAGGTGTAGAACATTACATACAGATTTAGGCGACAAGATTAGGAATTTTGTGTTCATGACCGTGGTTTATTTGTACAGAGAGAATTAGCTCTTGATTGTGAACCGCTATGGCAAGACGAAGGTTAAGTGATCGTGTGGAATGGCAAATCATAGGCATGCATACCACTGGTATGTCATGCAGAGAGATTGGCAGACAGCTGAACATTAACCATACTGTAATCAGTCGTTTGATTGCAAAACATGGGCAAACTAACGAGGTGAAGGACAGGCCTAGATCTGGAAGACCGAAGAAGACTACTGCCCGTGATGATCGAGCCCTAGTACGCCTTGTTAGGAGATCTCCATTCACCAACAGCAGAGTGCTCAGCCAGCAATGGGAAACGCCCAATAGAGTGTCAATGTCTACCGTCAAAAGGAGACTGTATGCTGCTGGCATGAAAGCTAGGAGACCTGTCAGACGTCCTCTCCTCACTACACACCACAAAGAGGAGCGTCTGAGGTGGTGCAACGAAAGAAGACACTGGAACATGAAATCCTGGAGACGGGTACACTGGTCCGATGAAAGTCGGTTCCTGCTTCATGCCACAGATGGTCGAACTCGTGTATGGAGGTCCAGGCGCACGGCGTACGACCAACGTAACATCATGGAAGAAGTTCCATTTGGTGGAGGTTCCGTTATGATATGGGGGTGCATCTCATTTGATTGTAAGCTGGATCTGTTGACTGTACCTGGAACACTAAATGGACAAAGATATCAAGATTCCATACTGGATAGAGTTGTGGTCCCTCATTTTGTAAATCATGCACCTGGAACCCACCCTATATTCATGGATGACAACGCCCGACCACATCGTGCTAGAGCTGTGCATGAATACCTCCGCCAGAATGCCATCGAAACCCTACCATGGCCAGCAAGGAGCCCTGAGATGAACCCTATTGAGCATATCTGGGACATTCTGGGAAACATGGTGAGAAGGAGGGATCCTCCTGTGCAGAATCTACA